>AWOL01S0008955.1:2374-20968 GCA_000715115.1 Nicotiana otophora
CGGATATCCCAACAAGTGTCGAGAGGCGAGCATGATGAATTTCCAACTAAGGGAAAAGACCATGTAACGTATGGAAGGGCGCATAGCTATTCAATAACTAGGGAGAATGAGGCGAGCAAAATTGGAAGAAAATCTATAAATTGAGATGGTCATGGTTATCGCAAAATAGTTCGTATCAGAATGGTGGACTCGCCTAGAGCACAAATGTTAATAGAAGATATAAAGGATCAACTGTAATGCAGCCGACTTGAGTGACGCCGAATATCAACTAAAAGATTTATAGAAATAATAATTAATTCCTTAACAAGCAGGAATAATAATGCATTAAATTCTAAGGATTTTGCAATTTATCAATTAGCTCCGCAAGATAAAATACACTATTAAAGTATCATGTAATTATTATTATTAAGCATGATTTCTGCCGAGGACGTACGACCCGATCCAGAGTGTCGTGTTCACTGCCGAGGGACGTGAAGCGCGATCCATAGATGCATCTATTCTGTCGAGGCGTTCGGCCCGCTCCACAAGAAAGGAGTACATTTTCTTATGTACCTTCGGAATGAGAGTATATTTGTTATAAGAAAATTTCAGGTGGAAGAACAATTTCTCTTAACAATCAATTAATTTAAAAAGAAAAATCAAGTATATGAGATTTTCATCCTTTAATATTTTTATCTAACAATTCAAAATATATANGCACGGAATATCATAAAACTGTATAAATTACTACCACCCGGATCTGGAGTCACAATTCACGAGCATTCTGGAATTTGCTACAAGTAATAGTCAGAAAGAAATACAATTGTCTAAATGGAAGAAACAGTAGAACATAAAAGATAGACGGGGACTTTAAGGTCTGTGAACGCAGATAGATCTATCTTGAGTCTCCGGACAGCGGACCAATAGCAAAATCTCGATCAACCCGAGCCAGTATCAAAATCTGCATAGAAAGTGCAGAGTGCAGTATCAGTACAACCGACCCCATGTATTGGTAAGTGTCGAGCCTAACCTCGAAGAAGTAGTGACGAGGCTAAGGCAAGGCACCTACAAATCAACCTATACAATTTAACAATGTATATACACATAACAGAAATGAAGAACTAAACAGGAAATGTCGGGAGGGGAACATACTGAGGGGAATACAAGATAAAGGACTAGAACAGAATGATCACCGGAGCAGTCAATATACCATGAATCAACAGGACTAGTGAATACAGTAAGGAAAAATGCATGGCATCACCCTTCGTGCTTTTACTCTTAATCTCACCATAAAATTAATAGAAACATCATGGAATCACCCTTCGGGGAGTTCATGTCTACATATTACATTGGAAAGTGAGACTACTGGTGATGAACTGGTGGTGTGATAAACTCAACAAACCAAACATAATGATACTACGAGTTCATGGGAGGCAAACAAGTGTATGGCACAATAAGGTTGTCAACTATGAATTAAGGGCAAAATGGGATGGGAGTGAATGCTCTAGTGACAAAGGAAATATAGTATCAACATATTGTCTAGACCAAAGGGGAAATGTTTGAAACGGATTAAGAGATGATGAACACTTGTTACGAACCAAACATGTTTAACATGATAGCTCTTAGGTTGCAATACCAGGAAACAATATTGGTAACTACAATATGGGGAATAAGTTGAGTTACTCATCGAGGATGAAATCAGGTGGACTAAGTCCTTCACTTATAAGGAAAGTAAGAAGTCGTCGTTGAAGAATTTAGGAGGATCTCAAGTTTCAAAAAAGGCTCGGTTCGGGTTAAATATATATATGAAGGGTAACAATATCTGTTTTGGGAAGTGTTTAGCAGTAAAGAGGAATCATGAGAATGTTCACCAGGGAAGTATAGTGGTTTCTTAAAATCCTATAAGACTTATAATGAGGAAAGAGGATGGCTAAGAAAGGTCTGAGCACGATGTTACTTCACATATTGAGGCAATGTTATGCAGGTTGATGTTATCAGGGTGTGCGCGCAAGCTAGTAGATGTTATTCACTTGAAACAAATGGTCCCATAAGAAAACTGGCCTAGTAATGTCTTTTGTTGAGAAATTTGGAAAAATATGTTGCAAGTACTAATAAGATCGTAATCGTATCAAGGAAATTTTTGTAGAACTCAATTTCTAAGAGGTCATATGAAAGAGAAATATGATATAGATGTTCCACTAATGATGAAATATGGCAATATGATCATTTATACCTCAAGGCAACTCAAGAATCATGAGATAAATACTCCAACACATGACTTAGGAGTTGCGGCTGTGATTTTATACATTAAAGGTTTGGCGTCATTAATTGTATGGAGTCCCGGTGGACATATTAACGGACCATAAGAGCCTTCAATATATTTGCAAATAGAAGAAATTGAATCTAAGGTAGAGAATATGTCATGAGTTACGTAATGATTACGATATCAATATTCTATATCATCCGGGAAAGCCAATGTTGTGGCGGATACTCTTACCCGGAAGTCTATGAGTAGCTTAGCACACTTGGAGGCATACCAAAGGCCATTGGCCAAGGAAGTTCATCGATTTGGCTAGTTTAGGAGTTCGTCTTGAGGACTCTAGTGAAAGAGGGTAATTGAGAAAAATAGGGTTGAATCATCGCTGGTTGTGGAAGTCAAGGAGAAGCAATACAATAATACATTGTTGCACAATTGAAAGAGGGTATACATAAACATAAGACTATGTCTTTTTCTCTTGGCATGGATGATGGTACACTAAGTTACCAAGGGCGACTATGTGTTCCAAATGTGGATGGTCTCCGTGAAAGAATTTTGAGTTAAGCTCACACTTCTAAGTATTATGTGCACCCAGGTTCTACAAAAATGTATCATGATCTTAAGCAAATCTATTGGTGGAATGATATGAAGAGTAATGTGGCGGACTTTGTGGCAAGATGTCCGAATTGTCAGTAAGTGAAGGCCGAACACCAAAGGCCTGGTGGGTTGGCACAAAACATAGAAATTCAAATGTGGAAGTGGGAAATGATTAATATGGACTTTGTGGTAGGATTACCATGCACTTCGCGCAAGTTTGACTCAATTTGGGTGATTGTGTATCGATTCACGAAGTCATCACACTTTTTGCCGGTTAAGTCTACCGACACAGCGGAGCAGTATGCTCAGTTATATATCAAAGAAATAGTCAGGTTGCATGGCACCCCAGTTTCCATCATTTCTGATCGGGGAGCACAATTCACTGCTAACTTTTGGAAGAAATTTCAGCAAGGTCTGGGTACTCAGGTGAATCTTTGTACAGCCTTTCACCCGCAGACTGACGGGCAGGCAGAGCGAACTATTCAGACGCCTGAGGATAGGTTGCGTGTTTGCGTTCTATACTTCATGGATAGTTGGGATGATCATTTACCACTCATAGAATTTGCCTACAACAATAGCTATCATGCTAGCATTCAAATGGCACCGTTTGAGGCTTTATATGGTGGGAGATGTAGATCTCCTATTGGGTGGTTCGAAATTGGGGAAGCAGAGTTGATAGGGCCAGACCTCGTACATCAGGCCATGGAAAAAAAGAGTTAAAATCATTAAGGAGCGGTTGAAGACTGCTCAGAGTCGTCAGAAATCCTATTCGGATGTTCGTCGTAGGGATTTGGAGTTCAAAGAAGATGATTGGATATTCTTGAAAGTTTCCCCCATGAAGGGTGTAATGCGATGACTGCTTTAGCTCTATCGACAGAGGCCCCCGCCTAAAGTTCTGACCCTTGCTTCAAGCTCTGCTCTGGGAGAATGGCCCTACCCGATGTGATCGGGAGAAAATACCAATTCAAATTGAATGGATTTTATTTGATAAGAAAGGGAAATTGAGTCTGAGGTATGTCGGACCATACAAAATCATTCAGAGGATCGGTGAGGTAGCATACAAGCATGAGCTACCACCTGAGATGTCATTATTACACCCGGTGTTTCATGTGTCTATGTTAAAGAAAGTAGTTGGAGACCCGACAGTCATTGTTCCGGTTGAGACTAGTGAGGTAAATGAAGAATTGACTTATGAAGAGATTCCAGTTTCTATTATTGATCGGCAAGTCTGAAAGTTGAGAAACAAAGAAATTGCATCCTTTGAAAGTGCTATGGCGAAACCAACAGGTTGAAGAGGCTACTTGGGAGGCCGAAGAAGAAATGAAGAAAAAGTATCCTTATTTGTTTGAATAGCTATGTATTTATAAAGTTTTGATCTATCAGAAATATTCTAAGAGTTGCTTTCTATGAATTTTGTATCATTTATAAAATTGGCGTTAAGGGTGTTCCTTTCTGGAAATATATTGCTTGTGAGACCACAGTTGGTGTTATTTTGTATTATGTTACGTCATTGGTTTATGTATGTGCTGTTAGGATATGTTTCCGGGGCCCTCTGACAGGTGGATAGGTCTAGTTACAAGGGAAACTCAGGTGAAATGTTTGGAGATTTTGGGAGTTAGTTAAATTTGGGGCTGCTCGAAAGTGGTATGAAACAAACTGAGTTGCATAAGATGCTAATGACGAATATTCACCCTCATTCGAGGACGAATGATCCTAAGCGGGGGAGAATGTAACACCCCAGAAATTTTTGAAGTACTTAAGTGTAAGGCCTGGTAAAATTTGTAAAGAAAATAATATTTCATGGTGTCGTACTAGGCTTACGTGTTTTGGGTTGAACAATGCACGGGAAAGTAAAGGAAAATTTTTGCCAAAAATGTGCACTTATGCTGTCCATTATGCGACCGCAGAATCACTCTGCGGGCCGCATAATGGCCGCAGAAGTGAGCAGGTGAGGGATATTCTGGAAGCAGCTATGCGATCGCATAACAGTTATGCGGTGCATTATGTGACCGCATAGTGACCGCATACACAGGCAGTTCTTTTGGCTATTTTGTAACCAATTATGAAACTGATATGCGGACCGCATAACCATTATGGGGTCGCATATGTGACCGCAGAACCTGTTCCGGAGCTCCATTTTTGGGTTTTTAAAATTTAAATACACTCTTTGGGTCATTTTTGAGCTATTATCTGACATTTTAGAGTGAGAGAGGGTGCCCTAGAGTGAGGAGGTGTTCTCCAACAATTGTTCTTCAATTCTTGTACAAGTTTTGGAAGATTGAGAAGGGAAACTCACTAGGTCTTTATCCTAGAGGTAAGATTCTACACCCTAACCCTCAATTTCGAATTCTGTGTAGAAATAGATAATAAGCAAGATAATTTCTGGGCAAGAGGGTTGGTTATTTTACATGCATGTGTTGTCAAAGGGTGTATAAAGATTGTTGAGCTAAAAATGGTAAAGGTTGGGTTGTGGGATGATGGAATCCTCCATAAAAGGACCTTGAAACCTTAATGCACATCTAGTGTTTGATAAAATGCTCAAATGAGCTAGAACCATGATCATCTTCCTAATTTTGATTCAATTTGTTATATTTATACAATAGATTGAAGTTGCTAAACATTCCGGAACATTTAGAGTGTAAGGAAGCTCAAGTGAGGTACGTTGGCTAAACTCTTCTCTTAGAATTGAATCCCACGATATTCATGTAAATTATGTAAGTCCCAAGTGATCCATTATACAATTTGCTATTCCGAGTAAGATTTGGATTGAATGATATATGTTCAACAAGTATCACAAATGCTCTATTCATGTTATGTTACCAATTGAGGATGTGTTAAAACATGGGCTATGCATTAATAATGTTTCGACTTTAAGTCAAGTTCAAATGAAGGCTATTATGCCAAATGTTTGTGAAATATCTCTATGTGCATTAGACTCTAAATTTCTCACCTGTGTACTACACACTTTGATTTGAATTGTATTTGTTGTTGATGATGAGGATGATATTTGAAATTGATAATGTGAGCATGAAATACTGAATATGGCCAACGTGCCAAGAATGATCTTATAATTATGGCCACTAGTTCCAATGAAATGAAACGATATGAGAGTATTATGAAATTCGATGATTGATATAAAAAGTTGATGTCTCAAATAAGACGGCCTAGCCGATCGAGTCGTGATCGGACACCATGCCGCACACATGGTGGTGATTGTGCTGGAAATTGGTAATGATAGTAATTGTGGTTGATGCCTCTAATGAGATGGCCTAGCCGATCGGGTAGTGATCGGAATCCATGTTAAAAATGGTGGTATTGATATTGAGAGTAATTATGGTTGATGTCCCTAATGGATAGCCTAGCCGATCGGGTCGTGATTGGACTCCGTACTAAATTTACGGTTGTATTGGTATTTATGGTAGTTGTGGTTGATTCTCTAATGAGATAGCCTAGCCGATCGGGTTGTGATCGGACTCCGTGCTAAAAGTATAGTGGCATTGGTATTGTGAATACTGGTATTGCGGACAATGGTATATCGATACTAAAAATCTCCCAATATGAGATATAGAAATTAATTTGAACACTGTCTTGATCCTAAATTGAGGTTTAATGTTAGTTAAGGCTTTCATTGATATTATGATAATCTTGTTTGTATTAATTGTCATTCTATTGAGAGGATGTTTATTTACACATACTAGTACTATTCGATGCTACTAACGTCCCTCTTTCCGGGGGCGCTGCATCTTTCAATGGATGCAGGTGGTTCCACAGCAGGAGATATTGATTAGTGATAGTAGTGCAACTTCCTCCCAGCTGACTTGGTGAGCCCCACTTTATTTCGGGGTCATGAATCTTTTATACTTGCGTATCCTGTTTGAAGTATAGTCGGGGCCTTGTTGCCGGCATTATCATTGTACTCTTCTTTATCTATAGAGGCTCCGTAGACATAGTGTGGGTGGTGTATTGGTGCTGGGAAAAGACAAACAATGTTATGTTGTGGACGTGTTATTTGTCCATTTGAGACTTTACAAATGATGAAACTATTGGAAATTAATTGGTATTGTGGACTTGAACACATTTTCGTCTAATTAATGATAATATGCATTATCTCTATTCATGGATGAATTTGGGTAGAATGAAATCTAAAAAGCTTGCTCGATTGGGTTCACTCGGTTGAGCGCCGGTCGCGCTCCTCGATTTTAGGGCGTGACACGTAGACCTTCAAAATCTTCAGTCAAACCCAAAGATATTTTGTTGGAACTGTGGAAAAACAGGACACAGGGCTAATGAATGCAAATCGGACAAGAAAAAGAAGATTATCAATCTTCTAGAAATTAGCGACGATTCTAAAAAAGAACTCTTCTCCATCCTAGAAGAAGCTAATTCGAATTCCTCTCCCAATTACTCATCAAATGAATATAGCGATGAAGAAGACATAAACATCACATATAATTCTGATTCAAGTTAATCTGGTCGAGAATGCCATTGCTCTAAAGCATATTGTACATGTGGAAACATACCTGGCTCGATTAAGGTCCTATCTGACAGCTCCAAAGAAGCTCTTTATGATGTGATCCAACACATCAACGACGAATATTCTAGAAAGCGCTATCTGATAGAACTCAAAAATCTCATCCTTAATCATCAAGATGATAAACCTAAGTCTAGGTCAGTCATTGAACCATTCAGCATGAAGTAAATAATGTCTCGTTTTGATAAACCTTCTGAGCCATCAATCTCTGACATAAGACAAGAAGTCTCAGAACTTAAAGGAGAAATCAGAGACATAAAATCTAGACTTGGAAAAGTCGAACTTGATGTTCTTACAGAACAAGTCCTTAAACAAGCCAATGTCTACGAACACAAGTCCGAGCAAGAGCAGGAAGAACCTCCAGAACTTCCTGAAAAGGATTATCACTCAGAAAACGATAATTCTTCCAATTTCTATCTTACTCAAGATAAGACTTCATCATCCAACGCTCCCGGTATTATTGTTATAACTAGTATTAAACCACAGATCTATCATATCCCTATCAAGATTGTTATGAGCAAAACTTTTGTCGTTAATAAAATTGCTTTACTTGATAGTGGTGCTAATCATAATTGTACCATTAAAAGTATTGTTCCTACTTAGTATTTAGAAAGGCAGAGATAATTGTATTGGATAACTGGGATACTAAGAAGCCAAGAAGACTCTACTAAGAAGCCATTAGATCTATGATGTTAAGGTACAGTATCCGTTAACTATCTGCATATTTACAGTTTTACTATTACATATATTGAATAGTTATTTTAGCCAAATAAGCCCCTAGACTGTATTTTCTCAAATATGAATTCAAACCAGTAAGTTTTGAATAAAGTTAATTTATCTTCTCAAGCAACTAAGATTGCTAAACTTGAAACTAATTTACAAAATTGGAATATTGCCAATGAACCTTTTAAAAAGATTTACGAATTAGGAAGTTTCAGTTTCATTAAGAAGAATAACATTAAGACCTGTGAGTCCACTATTGCTATTAATAATTCATTAGAAATTATTAAATTACTTTCTGAACAAGACTTAAATAGATATAAACATCAATTCAATTATTTGCATATAGGTCTTGTCCAAATTGCAGTCAAACCTCTTTTTAGAAAAGGTTTAGACGTACCTATCTGCATCCTTCTAAGAGACGCTCGTCTCTTGAATTTCGACGACTCTCTCTTAGGAGTCCTCCAAATTAACCTAGCCAATGGTCCGGTATACTTTAACTGCTATCCCAATTTCTCGGTAGATATCAATGACCCTAACGTCATGAATACTTTGACTTTAAATGTCAAAACCAAGAACATGAATAGCAAAGCCAACACTCATGAGATAGCCATCATTTATCGAGTCTACTACAGACTTATGGACACCACTCTTGCACCTAAAGCTCGAGTTGAAAGCGTCAAAGGAGTCACCATGCTTATGGAAGCAAATACTGAGCATAGTACAGTATTTGTACCTAGACTTCTTAATTGGAATGATATACTCTCAAGTGATGAATGGAACTTTGATGCCATAACTCAACCTTCCACTTCAAATCTTGAAAGATCTCAAATTGAACAAGTTATTTAATTTCCTAATGGATCTATAGATCTCAAATTCTTAGGTTCAGGTTCCAATCTATCAAGCAGAACCAGTTCCTTTAGAAGAAGGTCTACAATTCCTTCTGCACCTTTTTCTTCAAAAACCCCGGAGGAAAGCGCAACTGAAAACGAAACTTCTATTTCAGTTGCAAGTAACGACAAAGGGAAAGTTACAGGAGTAGATTTCTCCTATGCAATCCCGAAAGTCTATTACCAAGACCATCCTGCTAGTCTAACCCCTAGCGATATGAACCCTCCTCAGGAAGTACCTGAATTCCTTAAAATGATTAAGTTAGGGAACTCTTTTATCTCAGATCCGGAGATCCTCAATCGTCTCTGGACTCATCCTGACAATCAAACAAAAAGAAAATGGTATCTTGCCACTTATTCTCTTAAACAAAGAGAAGAATTCAGAGATTGTTGGATGTCAGACATGGAAAGAATTAGATGTGAAATCGACTTTTTTAGATGGTTTGAAATATCTGGAAAAGTCAAAAACCAAAAGGATTATTTGCAAGTCCTTATCAATAAGTGGTATACAGCTAACAACAAAGTTGTTGAATCTGTCACTCCTCCTTTGGAAGGGATAAATATCCCAGTATCCCGTCTTTACTGGATACTGTACTTTAACATCATAGATCTAATGGCTTCTTAGTAGAGTCTTCTTGGGTTTACATCTGTTTTCTCTAAAGTCATCTTAGCGACGGGATCACCTAACAAGGTCTAAACGCCTACCTCGGCAACAACGACCTATCATTTTAAGGCTACCCAACGTCTGAACCGGATATTAATTGGTTACCTCATACTTATAGAGAAAATAATAACCTAATACATAACTTAGAAGTATTTTAAGAACATGAGTTTAAAGAACAGTATAGAAGATAGATATAAGCATAGATAAAGTTTAATTTTCGAAAATCCACCTAGAAAGAAATCCAAATACTGTAGACCTTCCAAATCTTCAGTCAAACCCAAAGATGTTTGTTGGAACTGTAGAAAAATAGGACACATGGCTAATGAAGACAAATCAGACAAGAAAAAGAAGAAGATCAGCATTCTTAAAATTAGCGACGATACTAAAAAAGAACTCTTCTCCATTCTAGAGAAGCTAATTCGGATTCCTCTCCCAATTACTCATCAAATGAATATAGCGATGAAAAAGATATAAACATCGCCTATAATTCTGATCCAAGTCAATCTGGCAGCGAATGCCACTGCTCTAAAGCATATTGTACGTATGGAAACACACCTGCCTCGATTAAGGTCCTATCAGACAGCTCCAAAGAAGCTCTTTATGATGTGATCGAACACATCAATGACGAAGATTCTAGAAAGCGCTATCGGATAGAACTCAAAAATCTCATCCTTAATCATCAAGATGATAGACCTAAGTCTAGGTCAGTCATTGAACCATTCAGCATGAAGCAAATCATGTCTCGTTTTGATAAACCTTCTGAGCCATCGATCTCTGATCTAAGACAAGAAGTCTCATAACTCAAAGGAGAAATCAGAGACATAAAATATAGACTTGGAAAAGTCAAACTTGATGTTCTTACACAACAAGTCCTTAAACAAGCCAATGTCTACGAACACAAGTCCGAGCAAAAGCAGGAAGAACCTCCAGAACTTCCTGAAAAGGATTATCACTCGAAAAACGACAATTCTGCCAACTTCTGTCTTAGTCTAGATAAGACTTCATCATCCAACGCTCCCGGTATTACTGTTATAACTAGTATTGAACCACAGAGCTATCATATCCCTATCAAGATTGTTATTAACAAATATTTTGTCATTAACAAAATTGCTTTACTTGATAGTGGTGTTGATCGTAACTGTATCATAAAAGGCATTATTCCTACTCAATATTTAGAAAAAAGTACTTCCAAATTATACTCCGCTACAGAAGAACAACTTCATATTAATTATAAGCTTTCTAAAGCTCATATCTGTAACAATGGTATTTGTTTAACAAATAATTTTATTATTACTAAAGATATAAATGAAGATATCATTTTAGGAATTCCTTTTATTACTCAAATTAAACCGTTCAATATTGGTTTAGACGGTATTTCCACTCACATTATAGGAAAAGATTTACACTTTCCTTTCGTAAACACCCTTTCACTAGGTGAAAGTAATTTCATAAGAAAAAACACAGTTTTTCGCATTAATAAGCTTTCTCAACATATCAACCTTTTGAAGGATGAAATAAAATGACGGAACGAAGTGCAATATGAAAATAGTAAAAGACAGTATAAGAAAAGCCCTTAAAAACTTACAAGATTTTTATTGAATGAACATTAAAACATAGGAACGGAAAATTTAGAGAATACTAGGGAGAGAGATCTTTGATATTTGGGGAAAATATCTGATAATAAGAAATCATCCACTATTCGAGAAAAAGGAACCCTTCTTCACACACTTTCCAATGACCGCTATCATAATCAGAAGAATTATCATAAGCGTCCTTCATTTCCTGATATTCAGTATGAGGAAAATCATTTCCTTGCCTCTACTTCTCATGAAGGAAGAAGCATAATAGAATGGAATACATATGCTCTAGCAGAACATCAGATATTTCATAAACTCCACGAAATGGGTGTTTGTATCACTGCTTACAAGATAAGAGGCTCCGATGATAAGGAAGCCGCCTCTATGATTGTAGCCGGATTTACTGGCATGTTAAAACATTGGTGGGATAATTATTTCACTGAAGATGTTAGACTAACCATATACTCCTCTACAGCCATTGAAACAGTGGTAAAAACTAAAAGTACTTCCATGGAAATGTCATGACCGAAATTAACCCTCCGTAAGGTGTCGTGATCGAACCTAGTCTTTACGACTAGGTAAGCCTAATATTACGAAAAATGTAAAGAAAACACAACATCTTAAAGATAAATAGCATATTGTGAATAGCCAAAAGTAGTACCACTCGACATATACAAAATAATTTCCCAAGACCCGGAATATCACTAAGTCACAAGCTGCTATAATCTATGTAGCTCTATACAAAAGTCTCAAGATAATAAAGAAAGTCTCTAGGCGAGGGAGTAGAAGGGGACTCCGAAGATCTGCGGACACAAGAAGAAGTACCTTGAAGTCTCCTAGAATAAGCAGCATGCGCTAACCCCAAGGTTGATAGCTCGTACCTGGATCTACACACGGAAACATGTGGAGGAAAGGACATGAGTACACCACAATGGTACCGAGTAAGTACCAAGCTTAACCTCGGTCGAGTACTGACGAGGTCAGGTCAAGGCCCTAACGGAGTAAGTATAATAAATTAAACAGTAAAAGATATAAGTAAACTTTATGGTAACACAGCTAAAGAAATTCTCAAAAATTTAACAGTTAAGGAAGCCCTCGGCTCAGAACAAGGTAAACACAGTGGGGAATCTCTCGGGATACTGACCCATAGTTTCAAATGAATATGCAGTACAGGGGGATCTCCCGGAATACGTCTGTAGTCCCAAAGTAAATATGAAGTGCTGGGGGATCTCCTGGAATACGTCCGTAGTTACAAAATAAATATGCAGTATAAGGGGATCTCCCGGAATACGTCGATAGTCCCAAAGTTTGCAGTACAAGGGGATCTCCCGGAATACGCCCGTAGTACCAAAGTAAATATGCAACGCAAGATGAAATGACAGGTATGACATCGAGTTATACAGTTTATACTGGACACAGATAAGGCAAATAAGGACTTAACTAAACATGACACACAGAATGTCAATTAGGCAATTAAAACACGTAAGCATGCTTTTCTAGTCTAAACTACACAATTAAACATATTAGTACAACTTAAAAAGAGAAGCAATTTATGATTTTTTAAAAACAGATAAACAGGATTTTTGCAATAATAGCTCGTGTACGTACTCGTCACCTCACGTACACGGTGCCCACACAACAAACAATATCAAGATATCCTAAGGGGGAAGTCCCCAACACAAGGTTAGGCAAGCCACTTACCTCGAACCGCTCAAATCAACTCGATATCATGTTCTAGCCACACGTATCTCACCACAAAGCGACGGTAATATCCCACCAAACCAAGGAAACTACGAATCTCTGTAACTGATGATGGTCTAGGCCAACTCTGCACTGCCTCCACCTTCTTCGGATCTACCTTGATCCCATCACAAGACACTATGTGGCCCAAGAATGCCACTGAATCAAGCCAGAATTCACACTTAGAAAATTTTGCATATAACCTTTTCTCCCTCAAAGTCTGAAGCACGGTCCTCCGGTGCTGCTCATGATCTTCCCGAGACCGGGAATATACCAGGATGTCGTCAATAAACACAATGACAAAGGAATCAAGATAAGGCCGGAATACACTGTGCACCAAATGCACAAAGGTTGTTGGGGCATTGGTCAGCCCAAATGACATGACAAGAAACTTATAGTGACCATATCTGATCCTGAAAGCAATTTTCGGGATATTCGGCTTCCGAATCTTCAACTGATGATAGCCAGAACGCAAGTCAATCTTGGAAAACATCCTGCCACCATCTAACTGGTCAAATAAGTCATCAATATGAGGCAATGGGTACTTATTCTTCATTGTAACCTTGTTCAACTGCCGATAATCAATACACATACGTATAGAACCATCCTTCTTTTTTACAAATAAGACCGGAGCACCCCAAGGTGACACACTCGGCTGAATGAAGCCCTTATCTAGCAACTCCTGCAACTGCTCCTTCAACTCCTTTAATTCAGTAGGAGCCATATGATATGGAGGAATAGAGATGGGCTGAGTGCCTGGCAACAAATCAATGCCAAAATCAATATCTCTGTGGGGCGGCATGCCCGGAAGATCAGCCGAAAATACATATGGTAAGTCCCTCACTACTGGAACTGACTCAACTGTAGGGGTATCAATACTGACATCTCTCATATGGGCCAAATATGCATCACACCCCTTCTCAACCATTCGCTGAGCCTTAAGAAATGAAATGACCCTGCGGGGAGTATACTCTAAGGTACCTCTCCACTCTAATCTCGGCAAGCCTGGCATAGCCAGCGTCACGGTCTTAGAGTGACAATCAAGAATAGCATAATGAGGCGACAACCAGTCCATGCCCAAGATAACATCAAAATCTACCATACTAAGTAATTACAAATCGGCTCTGGTCTCAAAACCACTAAGAGCAATCAAACACGACCGATATACGCGGTCCACAATGAGAGAATCTCCCACTGGAGTAGATACATAATCAGGGGAACTCAAAGAATCCTGAGATATCCCCAAATATGGAGCAAAATAAGTAGACACATATGAGTACGAGGAGCCTGGGTCAAATAATACCGATTGCATCCTATGACAGACAGGGACGATACTTGTGATGACTGAATCTGAAGCAACTGCCTCTGATCGGGCTGGAAGGCCATAGTACTTGGCATGGCCTCCCCATCTAGGGCGACCTCGACCTCCCCAACCTCGACCTCGAGCTGGCTGAGGAGGTGGGGTAGCAGCTGGTGCTGGAAGAATGGCCGGAGGATCAGATGGAGCACGTAGAGGCTGATAAGTCTGTGGAGGTGCACCCCTCCTGGCTCTGAGGCAATCTCTAACCAAGTGACGAGTGTTACCATACTCAAAATAACCTCTCGGAGGACGTGGCGGCTTGCACTGACTCGGGCCTGGCCTGCTGGACTGGCCAGTAATAGCACCTCGAGTAGGAGGCATACTGGATACTGGCGGTGCATAATAGGGCTCCTGAGGTCTAGGAGGAGCTGGAACACCGCTGGATGCTAGAAGAGCTGAATGAACAGGGTGACTCACAAAACCCCCACCATAGCGTGCTGATGGCGCACGTGCTCCTGAATAATGACCAGTCTCCCGAGACATCTTGGCCTCTCTCTACTCTCTGTCTCAGGCAAACATGCCCTCGACTCACTTGGCAATGCTTACTGCCTGCTGATAAGTGATGTCCATCTCTAACTCCTAGGCCATACTGGTCCGAATACTAGGGTGGAGTCCCTCAATGAAGGGACGAACCCTTTCTCTGACTATAGTAACTAGAGTTGGTGCATGACGAGCTAACCTGCTGAAACGGAGTGCATACTCTGACACAGTCATAGAACCCTGATGTAAGTGCTCAAACTCTGTGCGCCAAGCATCCCTGAGGCTTTGAGGAACATACTCACGCACGAACATCTCTGAAAACTGAGTCCAAGTGAGTGAGGATGCCTTATCCAGACTACTCAGCTCATAGGCACGCCACCACTGATATGCTGCTCCCCTGAGCTGGAAAGCGGTGAAAGAAACCCCACTCGTCTCCACAATGCCCATAGTGCGGAGAATACGATGACACTCCTCAAGAAAATCAAATGCATCATCTGAAGCTAATCCACTGAAAGTAGGTGGGTGGTACTTCTTGTACCTCTCAAGTCTGAGCTGCTCTACCTCAGAAGTAGCTACCCTGATCTCATGCTGAACTGGAGCCACTGGGGGCAAAGGAATATACTCTAGGGCCTGATCAACCTGGATCCTCTGCTCAAGAGTGCGGGCTACGGGAGTCTTTTCCCCTCCCCCGACCTGAGATGTAGTGGGAGCTATCGAAAATAGTTCAACCTTAGCCAGAGCATTGAACATGCTCAGGAACTGAGCTAAAGTCTCCTGGAGGGCTGGAGTAGCCATAGGGATCTCCGGTGCTGGCCCTCCAGTTGGAGCTGCTGGGGGGCCCTCGGACGCAACTCTCGCAGGTGCTCGGCCTGCACCGCGTGGTCGTCCTCTACCCCGACCCCAGCCTCTGACAGATCTGGCAGGGGGCTCGGGTGCCTGATTGTCGGTCCTCCCAGTACTGGTCCTCACCATCTGTGAGAAAGAATATAATAGAAGCATAGAATTTTATTGGTGTCTATAACTCGCACGACAAGGAAATCAAAGAAATATGATTGTTCTTAACAGTTACATAGCCTCCCGAAGATAAGTATGAATGTCTCCGCACCGATCCGCGAGACTCTAATAAACCGGCTTATGACTCGCGACTCCTACGAACCTAGTGCTCTGATACCAACTTGTCACGACCCAAATTAACCCTCTGTAAGGTGTCGTGATGGCACCTAGTCTTTACTACTAAGTAAGCCTAATATTACGAAAAATGTAAAGAAAACATAACATTTTAAAGATAAACAGCATATTGTGAATAGCCAAAAGTAGTACCACTCGACATATACAAAATAATTTCCCAAGACCCAAAATGTCACTAAGTCACAAGCTGCTATAATCTATGTAGCTCTATACAAAAGTCTGAAGATAATAAAGAAAGTATCTAGGCGAGGGAGTAGAAGGGGACTCCGAAGATCTGCGGACACAAGCAGAAGTATCTTGAAGTCTCCTAGAATCAGCAGCACGCGCTAACCCCAAGGCTGATAGCTCGCACCTGGATATGCACACGGAAACAATTACAGGAAAGGGCATGAGTACACCACAATGGTACCGAGTAAGTGCCAAGCCTAACCCCGGTCGAGTAGTGACGAGGTCAGGTCAAGGCCCTAACGGAGTAAGTATAATAAATTAAATAGTAAAAGATATAAGTAAACTTTACAGTAACACAGCTAAAGAAATGCTTGAAAAGTTAACAGTTAAGGGAGCCCTCGGTTAGAACAAGGTAAACACAGTGGGGAATCTCTTAGGAAACCGTCCCTTAGATTCAAATGAATATGCAGTACAGGGGGATCTCCCAGAATACGTCCGCAGTCCCAAAGTAAATATACAGTGCTGGCGGATCTCCTGGAATACGTCCGTAGTCCCAAAGTAAATATGCAGTACAGGGGGATCTCCCGGAATACGTCTGTAGTCCCAAAGTAAATATGCAGTACAGGGGGATCACTAGGAATACGTCCGTAGTCCCAAAGTAAATATGCGACGCAAGATGAAATGACAGGTATGACATCGAGTTATACAATATATACTGGACACAGATAAGGCAAATAAGGACTTAACTAAACATGACGCACATAATGTCAATTAGGCAGTTAAAACACGTAAGCATGTTTTTCTAGTCTAAACTACACAATTAAACATATTAGTACAACTTAATAGGAGAAGCAATACATGATTTTAAAAAAAAGATAAACATGATTTTTGCAATAATAGCCCGTGTACGTACTAGTCACCTAATGTACACGGCGCCCACACACCAAATAATATCAAGATATCCTAAGGGGGAAGTCCCCAACACAAGGTTAGGCAAGTAACTTACCTCGAACCACTCAAATCAACTCCATATCACGTTCTTGCCACGGGTATCCGACTCCAAATGGCCCGAATCTATTCAAAACAGTACAATACCATCAATACGCGCTAATAGAATGAATCCCACAAGAAAAACTATAAAACTTAGGCCAAAACCCGAAATTGGCTCAAACCCGGCTCCCGGGCCCACGTCTCGAAACTAGAAAAAATTCACAAAACTAGAAAGCTCATTTAATCACGAGTCTAACCATATCAAATTTACTAAAATCCGACACCAAAAGGTCCTCCAATCCACAATTCAAACTTCCAAATCCCTAGCCTCCAACTTTCAATTTCCACCTTAAATACACATTAAATAGGTGAGAAAATACATAGCAAGGCAAGATCATTGACCAAAAATAAGCACAAGGAACTTACCTCAAGAAATGCCTCGAAAATGCTCTCCAAAATCACCCTAACCCGAGTTTGCAAAGCCAAAAATGACAAAAATCGCGAAGCCCTTCGGTTTTAATCATTGCCCAGGTATTTTTGCACCTGCGGAACATAGGCTCGCACCTACGAGTGTGCTTGTGCGGAAAATGTGCGCATCTGCGCAACTCACTTGCCACCTCTGCCTTTGCACCTGCGACGCAAGGGCCGCACCTACACACTCGCGCCTGCGGACGTCCCTTCCGCTTCTACGCATCTTGTGCATTTGCGAACAGCCTTGCGCATCTGCTGGCATCGCAGATGTGGAACTTCCTCGCACCTGTGAACCCAGGCCAACTCTCGACTTCTCGCATCTGCGCTTCCATCTCCACATGTCCGGCTCGCGCACATGCAGTCTAGGTTCCGCAGGTGCGAAACACCAGAACCAGCAAAGGCACCAAATTTTCCTAAGTCCAAATTTCTTCCCGTTAGGCATCTGAAACACACCCGAGGCCCCTGGGACCTCAACTAAACATACCAACCACTCCTAAAACACCCTACGAACTTAGTCGAGCCTTTAAACCACGTCGAACAACACCAAAACCATGAATTAAGCATGGATTCAAGATTAAGAATTTAAAATTTTCCAAATTCTACAAATGACGCCGAACCATATCAATTCTAGTCCGAATGACCTCAAATTGTACCCACAGGTCACAAATGACACTACGAACCTACAGCCACTTTCGGAATTCCATTTCGAGCTCTATATCAAAATTTCCACTATCGGCCGAAATCGCCGAAAGCCTAACTTTCGCTAATTCAAGCCTAAATCTACTACAGACCCCCAAAACACATTCCGGACGCGCTCCTAACCCCCAAAATCACTCAACGGAGCTAACAGAGTTGACGGAATTCCATTCCGGATCCATCTTCACATAGTTCCGACTACGGTCCAAACTCTAAGGCTTAAACTCACAACTAGGGACTAAGTGTCCCAAAACTCCCTGAATTCCATAACCAAACACTCCGGCAA
>AWOL01S0008955.1:21224-41013 GCA_000715115.1 Nicotiana otophora
CCCAAAATCACTCAACGGAGCTAACAGAGTTGACGGAATTCCATTCCGGATCCATCTTCACATAGTTCCGACTACGGTCCAAACTCTAAGGCTTAAACTCACAACTAGGGACTAAGTGTCCCAAAACTCCCTGAATTCCATAACCAAACACTCCGGCAAATGCGAAAAGCAGAAACAAATATGGGGAAGGCAGATATTAGGGGATCGGGGATCAAATTCTCAAAACGACTAGTCGGGTAGTTATATCCTCCCCCTTTTAAAACAATTGTTCGTCCTCGAACGAGTATAAAGACATACCTGAAATTGTGAAAAGATGAGGGTACTGGCTGCGCATATCCTGCTCGGTCTCCCAAGTCGCCTCCTCGACCGGCTGACCTCTCCACTGGACCTTTACTAAAGCAATATTCTTTGACCTGAGCTTTTTGACCTGCCTGTCAAAAATGGCTATTGGCTCCTCAACATAAGACAGATCTTTGTCCAACTGGACTGAGCTAAAATCCAATACATGAGTCGGATCGCCGTGATACTTCCAGAGCATAGACACGTGGAATACCGGGTGAACTTCTGCTAGGCTGGGAGGCAAGGCAAGCTCATAAGCAACCTCCCCAACTCACCGCAATATCTCAAAAGGACCAATGAACCTCGGGCTCAGCTTGCCCTTCTTCCCAAACCTCATGACGCCCTTCATAGGTGATACTCGAAGTAAGACCCGCTCACCAAACATAAATACCAAGTCACGAACCTTCCGGTTCGCACAACTCTTCTGCCTGGACTGGGCTGTGCGAAGTCTCTCTTGAATCACCTTTACCTTATCCAGGGTATCCTAGACTAAGTCTGTACCCAACAATCGGGCCTCACCCGACTCAAACCATCCCACTGGGGACTGGCACCGCCTACCATACAAAGCCTCATATGGTGCCATCTGAATGCTGGACTAATAAATGTTATTGTAAGTGAACTCTGTAAGTGGAAAGTATTGGTCCCATGACCCTCCAAACTCCATCACACAGGCACGGAGCATATCCTCAAGAATCTAAATCGTGCGCTCGAACTGCCCATCTGTATGAGGGTGAAAGGCTGTGCTCAGCTCCACCCTAGTACCCAACTCCTGTTGTACGGCTCTCCAAAATCGGGATGTGAACTGTGTACCTCTGTCTGAAATGATGGATACTGGAATACCATAAAGGCGGACAATCTCTCTGAAGTGTATGTAGTCAACACTGGAATGAAATGGGCTGACTTGGTCAGCCGATCCACGATCACCCAAATAGCATCGAACTTTCTCAAAGTCCGAGGAAGTCCAACCACAAAGTCCATGGTGATCCGCTCCCACTTCTACTCAGGGATCTCTAACCTCTGAAGTAATCCACCCGGTCTCTGATGCTCATATTTAACCTGCTGACAATTGAGACACTTGGCCACAAACCCAACTATATCCTTTTTCATTCTTCTCCACCAATAGTGCTGCCTCAAGTCCTGGTACATCTTCGGGGCACCCAGATGAACGGAGTACCGCGAGCTATGGGCCTCCTCAAGAATCAACTCCCGAAGCACATCTACATTAGGCACGCAGATCCGGCCCTGCATCCTCATCACACCGTCATCACCAATAGTCACATCTCTGGCATCACCTCACCAAACCTTGTCCTGAAGAACTAGAAGATGAGGATCATTATACTGGCGCTCCCTAATACAGTCATAAAGAGAAGACCGAGCAACCACATAAGCTAATACCTGGCTAGGCTCTGAAATATCCAATCTCACGAACTGATTGGCTAAGGCCTGAACATCCAAGGCTAAGGGCCTCTCAGCTACCGGAAGATATGCCAAGCTCCCCAAACTCTCTGCCCGGTGACTCAAGGCGTCGGCCATTACATTGGCCTTCCCCGGGTGGTACAATATAGTGATATCATAGTTTTTAAGTAGCTCCAACCACCTCCGCTGATGCAAATTAAGGTCCTTCTGCCTGGACAAGTACTCCAAACTCCAGTGATCAGTGTAAATCTCACAGGGAACCCCGTACAAATAATGACGCCGGATCTTCAGGGCGTGAACGATAGCTGCTAACTCGAGATCATGAACCGGGTACTTCTTCTCATGCACCTTCAACTGTCTAGACGTGTAGGCAATCACCCTACCGTCCTGCATCAATACCGCTCCAAGGCCAATCCTCGAGGCATACCAATAAACGGTGTAGGGACCCTGAACCTGTAGGCAATACTAATACTGGGTTGTAGTCAAAGCTATCTTGAGATTCTAAAAGCTCTGCTCACACTCCTCGGTCCACCTAAACGGAGCACCCTTCTAGGTCAACCTGGTCATAGGTGCTGCAATGGATGAAAATCCCTCCACAAAGAGACGGTAATATCCCACCAAACTAAGGAAAATGCAGATCTCTGTAGCTGATGACGGTCTAGGCCAACTCTGCACTGCCTCCACCTTCTTCGGATCTACCTTGATCCCATCACAAGACACTATGTGGCCCAATAATGCCACTGAATCAAGCCAGAATTCACACTTAGAAAATTTTGCATACAACCTCTTCTCCCTCAAAGTCTGAAGCACGGTCCTCAGGTGCTGCTCATGATCTTCCCGAGACCGGGAATATACCAGGATGTCGTCAATAAACACAATGACGAATGAATCAAGATAAGGTCGGAATACACTATGCATCAAATGCATAAAGGTTGTTGGGGCATTGGTCAGCCCAAATGACATGATAAGAAACTCATAGTGACCATATCTGGTCCTGAAAGCAGTTTTTGGGATATCCGGCTCCCGAATCTTCAACTGATGATAGCCAGAACGTAAGTCAATCTTGGAAAACACCCTGGCACCCTGTAACTGGTCAAATAAGTCATCCATACGAGGCAATGGATACCTGTTCTTCACTGTAACCTTGTTCAACTGCCGATAATCAATACACATACGTATAGAACCATCCTTCTTCTTTACAAATAAGACCGGAGCACCCCAAGATGACACACTCGGCCGAATGAAGCCCTTATCGAGCAACTCCTGCAACTGCTCCTTCAACTCCTGCAACTCAGGAGGAGCCAAACGATATAGAGGAATAGAGATGGGCTGAGTGCCTGGCAACAAATCAATGCCAAAATCAATATCTTTGTGGTGCAGCATGCCCGGAAGTTCAGCTGAAAATACATCTGGTAAGTCCCTCACTACTGGAACTGACTCAACTATAGGGGTATTAATACTGACATCTCTCACATAGGCCAAATACGTATCACACCCTTTCTCAACCATTCGCTGAGCCTTATGAAATGAAATGACCCTGCGGGGAGTATACTCTAAGGTAGATCTCCACTCTAATCTCGGTAAGCCTGGCATAGCCAGCGTCACGGTCTTAGAGTGACAATCAAGAATTGCATAATGAGGCGACAACCAGTCCATGCCCAAGATAACATCAAAATCTAACATACTGAGTAATTACAAATCGGCTCTGGTCTCAAAACCACTAAGAGCAATCAAACACGACCGATATACGTGGTCCACAACGAGAGAATCTCCCACGGGAGTAGATACATAATCAGGGGAACTAAAAAAATCTCGAGATATCCCCAATTGTGGAGCAAAATAAGAAGACACATATGAGTATGTAGAGCCTGGGTCAAATAATACCGATGCATCCCTATGACAGACAGGGACGATACTTGTGATGACTGAATCTAAAGCAACTGCCTCTGATCGGGCTGGAAGAGCATAGTACCTGGCCTGGCCTGGCCTCCCCCTCTAGGGCGACCTCGACCTCCCCATCCTCTACCTCGAGCTGGCTGAGGAGGTGGGGTAGCAGCTGGTGCTGGAAGAATGGCCGGAGGACCTGGTAGAGCAAGTAGAGGCTGATAAGTCTGTGGAGGTGCACCCCTCCTGGCTCTGAGGCAATCTCTAACCAGGTGATGAGTGTCACCACACTCAAAACAACCTCTCGGAGGACGTGGCGGGTGGGACTAACTCGGGCCTGGCCTGCTGGACTGGCCAGTAATAGCACCTCGAGTAGGAGGCATACTAGATATTGGCGGTGCATAATAGGGATCTTGAGGACTAGGAGGAGTTGGAACACCGCTGGCTACTGGAAGAGCTGAATGAATAGGGAGACTCACAAAACCCCTACCATAGCGTGTTGATAGTGCACGTGCTCCTGAATAATGATCAGTTTCCGAGGACCTCTTGGCCTCCCTCTCCTCTCTGTCCCGGGCAAACATGCCCTCCACTCTCCTGGCAATGCTTACTTCCTGCTGATAAGTGATGTCCATCTCCAACTCCCTGGCCATACTGGTCCAAATACTAGGGTGGAGTCCCTCAATGAAGCGACGAACCCTTTCTCTGAATATAGTAACCAGAGCCGGTGCATGGCAAGCTAACCCGCTGAAATGGATTGCATACTCCGACACAGTCATAGAACCCTGATGCAAGTGCTCAAACTCTGCGCGCCAAGCATTCTTAAGGCTCTGAGGAACATACTCACGCAAGAACATCTCTGAAAATTGAGTCCAAGTGAGTGAGGCTGCCTCATCAGGATTACTCAGCTCATAGGCACGCCACCACTAATATGCTGCTCTCCTGAGCTGGAAAGCGGTGAAAAGATCCCACTCATCTCCACAATGCCCATAGTGCGGGGAATACGATGACACTCCTCAAGAAAACCAAAATCATTATCTGAAGCTAATCCACTAAAAGTAGGTGGGAGAGAGTTGCTCTACCTCAGAAGCAGCTACCATGATCTCATGTTGAACTGGAGCCACTGGGGCAAAGGAATATACTATAGGGCCTGATCAACCTGGATCCTCTGCTCAGGAGTGCGGGCTACGAGAGTCTTTTCCCCTTCCCCGGCCTGAGATGTAGCGGGAGCTATCAGAAATAGTTCAGCCTTAGCCAGAGCACTGAACATGCTCAGGAACTGAGCTAAAGTCTCGTGGGGGCTGGAGTAGCAATAGGGATCTCCGATGCTGGCCCTCCAGCTGGAGCTGCTGGGGGGCCCTCGGACGCAGCTCTCGTAGGTGCTCGGCCTGCACCGCGCGGTTGTCCTCTACCCCAACCCCGGCCTTTAACGGATCTGGCAGGGGGTTTGGGTGCCTGATTGTCGGTCCTCCCAGTACGGGTCCTCACCATCTGCGAGAAAGAATATAATAGAAGCATAGAATTTTATTGGTGTCAATAACTCGCACGACAAGAAAATCAAAGCAATATGATTGTTCTTAACAGTTACATAGCCTCCCGAAGATAAGTACGGATGTCTCCACACCGATCCGCGAGACTCTAATAAACCTGTTTGTGACTTGCGACTCCTACGAACCTAGTGCTCTGATACCAACCTGTCACGACCTAAATTAACCCTCTGTAAGGTGCCGTGATGGCACCTAGTCTTTACTACTAGGTAAGCCTAATATTACGAAAAATGTAAAGAAAACATAACATCTTAAAGATAAATAGCATATTGTGAATATCCAAAAGTAGTACCACTCGACATATACAAAATAATTTCCCAAGACTCGTAATGTCACTAAGTCACAAGTTGCTATAATCTATGTAGCTCTATACAAAAGTCTGAAGATAATAAAGAAAGTCTCTAGGCGAGGGAGTAGAAGGGGACTCCGAAGATCTGCGGACGCAAGCAGAAGTACCTTGAAGTCTCCTAGAATCATCAGCACGCGCTAACCCCAAGGCTGATAGCTCGTACCTGGATCTGCACGCGGAAACATGTACAGGAAAGGGCATGAGTACACCATAATGGTACCGAGTAAGTGCCAAGCCTAACCTCGGTGGAGTAGTGACGAGGTCAGGTCAAGGCCCTAATGGAGTAAGTATAATAAATTAAATAGTAAAAGATATAAGTAAACTTTACGGTAACACAACTAAAGAAATTCTCGAAAATTTAACAGTTAAGGGAGCCCTCGGCTCAGAACAAGGTAAACACAGTGGGGAATCTTTTGGGATACTGTCCCTTAGTTTCAAATGAATATGCAGTACAGAGGGATCTCCCGGAATACGTCTGTAGTCCCAAAGTAAATATACATTGCTCGGGGATCTCCTGGGATACGTCCGTAGTCCCAAAGTAAATATGCAGTACAGGGGGATCTCCCGGAATACGTCTGTAGTCCCAAAGTAAATATACATTGCTCGGGGATCTCCTGGGATACGTCCGTAGTCCCAAAGTAAATATGCAGTACAGGGGGATCTCCCGGAATACGTCTGTAGTCCCAAAGTAAATATACATTGCTCGGGGATCTCCTGGGATACGTCCGTAGTCCCAAAGTAAATATGCAGTACAGGGGGATCTCCCGGAATACGTCTGTAGTCCCAAAGTAAATATACATTGCTCGGGGATCTCCTGGGATACGTCCGTAGTCCCAAAGTAAATATGCAGTACAGGGGGATCTCCCGGAATACGTCTGTAGTCCCAAAGTAAATATGCAGTACAGGGAGATCTCCAGGAATATGTCTGTAGTCCCAAAGTAAATATGCAACGCAAGATGAAATGACAGGTATAACATCGAGTTATACAATTTATACTGGACACAGATAAGGCAAATAAAGACTTAACCAAACATGACGCACAGAATGTCAATTAGGCAGTTAAAACACGTAAGCATGTTTTTCTAGTCTAAACTACACAATTAAATATATTAGTACAACTTAATAAGAGAAGTAATTTATGATTTTAAAAAAAAAAGATAAACAGGATTTTTGCAATAATAGCCCGTGTACGTACTAGTCACCTAACGTACACGGCGCCCACACACCAAATAATATCAAGATATCCTAAGGGGAAAGTCCCCAACACAAGGTTAGGCATGTCAGTTACCTTGAACCGCTCAAATCAACTCCATATCACGTTCTTGCCACTGGTATCCGACTCCAAATGGCCGGAATCTATTCAAAACAGTACAATACCATCAATACGCTCTAATGGAATGAATCCCACAAGAAAAACTACAAATATTAGGCCAAAATCCGAAATTGGCTCAAACCCGGCCCCCGGGCCCACGACTCGAAACCCGACAAAATTCAAGAAAGTAGAAAGCTCGTTCACTCACGAGTCTAACCATATCAAATTTACTAAAATCCAACACGAAAAGGTCCTCCAATCCACAATTTAAACTTCCAAATCCCTAGCCTCCAACTTCCAATTTCCACCTTAAATATACATTAACTAGGTGGAAAAATACGTGGCAAGTCAAGATTATTGACCAAAAATAAGCACAAAGAACTTACCTCAAGAAATGCCTCGAAAATGCTCTCAAAATTCTCCCTAACCCGAGTTTGCAAAGCCAAAAATGACAAAAATCGTGAAGCCCTTCGGTTTTAATCACTGCCCAGGTATTTCCCCACCTGTAAAACCTGGGCTCCCACCTGCGGATGCGCTTGTGAGGAAAACGTGCGCATCTGCGCAACTCACTTGCCCCCTCTCTCTTCGCACCTGCGATGCAAGGGCCACACCTACGCACTCGCGCCTACGGACGTCCCTTCCGCTTCTGCGCATCTTGCGCATTTGCGAACAGCCTTGCGCATTTGCGGGCATCGCAAATGCGGAACTTCCTTGTTAATGTGTTGGATCACATCATAAAGAGCTTCTTTGGAGTTGTCAGATAGGACCTTAATTGAGGTAGGTGTGTTTCCACACATACAATATTCTTTAGAGCAGTGACATTCGCTGTCAGATTGGCTTGAATCAGAATTATTGGCGATGTTTATGTCTTCTTCATCGCTATATTCATTTGATGAGTAATTGGGAGAGGAATTCAAATTAGCTTCTTCTAGGATGGAGAAGAGTTCTTTTTTAGTATTGTCGCAAATTTCTAGAAGATTGATCTTCTTCTTTTTCTTCTCTGATTTGCATTCATTAGCCCTGTGTCCTGTTTTTCCACAATTCCAACAAATATCTTTGGGTTTGACTGAAGATTTGGAAGGTCTACTGTATTTGGATTTCTTTCTAGGTGGATTTTCGAAGATTCTTCGAGATTTGCTGCGGTGAATCTTACTCGAGGATTTAGAGATTTTGTCTCTTTTTGAAGAGTATTTAGAGGGGGCAACAATGTTTGGGTAACCGAAGTCTCTTTCTAGTTCTCTTCTAGAAAAGTGTTGTTCTTTTGTTAGCTGATTTTTGAGTTTGATATCAGTGCAGAGTTCAAGACCCACAACATTGATGATGCTAACAAGGTCTCCATAGGTCATTTGATGATAAGGAATTTTACCCTCACAACGATCTTGGATTTTTGACCTAACCTTGCTTGAAAATAAGGGGGGAAGTCCACTGATAAAGCGCTCTTTCCATAAATCTAAATGACAATCAGATCTAATCATGACCTTGCTGATGAATTGGTTTTTATACCAAATAAAGTCATCTAGGGTTGGATAAGATAAATTGTTCAAGATTTGTAGACTTCTATCTTGGAAGAGTTTGGGTTCTCCGATGAAGTGTTTTGCTATATGGTAGAGAAGTGTAGCACAAGCGTCTTCTCTAGTTATCTGAGAGGTAGTTTCCATGGCAGTACCTTCAGTTTTTACCACTGTTTCAATGGTTGTAGAGGAGTATATGGCTTATCTAACATCTTCAGTGAAATAACTATCCCACTAATGTTTTAACATGCCAGTAAATCCGGCTACAATCATAGAGGCGGCTCCTTATCAGAGGAGCCTCTTATCTTGTAAGCAGTGATACAAACACCCATTTCGTGGAGTTTATGAAATATCTGATGTTCTGCTAGAGCATCTATATTCCATTCTATTATGCTTCTTCCTTCATGAGAAGTAGAGGCAAGGAAATAATTTTTCTCATACTGAATATCAGGAAATGAAGGACGCTTATGATAATTCTTCTGATTATGATAGCGGTCATCGGAAAGTTTGTGAAGAAGGGTTCCTTTTTCTTGGATAGTGGATATTTTCTTATTATCAGAGATATTGAAATTGGCAAGTTGTTCGTTGATTTTATCAAGGATGTTACCATAGATTTCAAAGGTATCTTTGAGTTTAGGGTAGTTTTTTCTAGAAAACTCAGTAATTTTGAAGTCTGGGTTTGGTTCAATATTCTGACTAATACTAGGTTGTGAAAGAGTTGGTTTTTCACTAAATAAAGATTTTTATTTGGAATCTTCTATCTGCCTAGAGACAAAATGAATAAGTTGATTGGTATAGTTGTTTTGTTCAATAATACGATCAACATCTGAACAGACAACCATGCTATTAGGCTTCTCGCTTTTGGTTTTGAAAGGAGAGGAAGAGATAATTGTATTGGATACTGGGATTTTCATCCCTTCCAAAGGAGGAGTGACAGATTCAACAACTTTGTTGTTAGCTGTATACCACTTATTGATAAGGACTTGCAAAGAATCCTTTTGGTTTTCGATTTTGCCAGATATTTCAAACCATCTAAAGAAGTCGATTTCACATCTAATTCTTTCCATGTCTGACATCCAACAATTTCTGAATTCTTCTATTTGTTTAAGAGAATAAAGTGGCAACATACCATTTTCTTTTTGTTTGATTGTCAGGATGAGTCCATAGACGATTGAGGATCTCCGGATCTGGGATATAAGAGTTCCCTGACTTAATCATCTTAAGGGATTCAGGTACTTCTTGAGGAGGGTTCATATCGCTAGGGGCTGGACTAGCGGGATGGTCTTGGTAATAGACTTTCGGGATTGCATAGGAGAAATCTACTCCTGTAACTTTCTCTTTGTCGTTACTTACAACTGAAGTAGAAGTTTCATTTTTAGTTGTGCTTTCCTCCGGGGGTTTTGAAGAAGAAGGTGCAGAAGGAATTGTAGATCTTCTTCTAAAGGAACTGGTTCTCTTTTTCTTGTCGGATTTGCATTCATTAGCCATGTGTCCTGTGTTTCCACAATTCCAACAAACATCTTTGGGTTTGACTGAAGATTTGGAAGGTCTATGGTATTTGGATTTCTTTCTAGGTGGATTTTCAAAGATTCTGCGAGATTTGCTGTGGTGAATCTTTCTAGAGGATTTAGAGATTTTGTCTCTTTTTGAAGAGTGTTTAGAGGGGTAAACAATGTTTGTGTAACCGAAGTCTTGTCAGAAACTTCCTAGTTCTCTTCTAGAAGAGTGTCGCTCTTTTTTGAGCTAATTTTTGAGTTTGATATCAGTGCAGAGTTCAAGACCCACAATATTGATGATTCTAACAAGGTCTCCATAGGTCATTTGATGATAAAGAATTTTACCCTCACAACGATCTTGGATTTTTGACAAACCAGATTTCATATCGAACTTGCTATAAATATTAGCTTTGTAGGTTCTCTTTAAAAGATCCCTTTTGTTAGGAATGGGATATCTAATCCATTTAAGGACAACATTTAAAGGCTTATAGTTTATAACTAGCCGAGGTGCTCCTCTTTCTTTCTATGCACTATTATTAACATAAAAGGCAGAACAACTCCAAGGGGATTTAGAGGGGCGAATGATATTACTTTTAAGAAGATTTGAAATCTCAGTTTTGCAAGTTTCCATCATATCTTGATTCATTTGAATAGGTCTTGCTTTGGTTGAGATGACCTATTCATTGAATCCTTCAATGTATGGAAGTTCAATCAAATATTGTTTTCTTTCCCAAAAAATATTGAGTGAATGCTTTCTCTTTTATCATTGTTGAATTACTTTAGAAACCTATGCAAGCTTTAAACCCTAGGTAAAATTAAAAACACTTACTGTCTCTTACATTAGTTAAATAACTTCTACATTCTTTTGCTATACAGTTTTCACTTTCATTCATACTAACTATTTTCATGAAATTTTTGAAGTTCAAAACAGATCCAAAAGTTGACTGACACGCCCCGACCTTGGGGAGTGCGACCGGCGCACAAACGAGATATCCCAGTCAAGCAAGCCTATTTTATGCCTTCTATCCGACCTTACCCATGGATAAATTGAGGATGCATACCATTCGTAAGGCAATGAGAGGATTTCATGAACAACATGAATTTCATTACCATTAGTTACTTCATCTATAATTCCCAAAAATACGTCACACATTCATAGTTTAGAAGTGAAAACATGTAATACACATGCAACATTTCTAGTTTGACTTTCCAAGATCAAGATAGAACCCACACTATGTCTACGGAGCCTCTAATGGATACAAAAGAGTAATGTGATGGTGCCAACAATAAGGCCCCGACTATACCTCAAAACACTATACATATGGAACAAAAGGTACAAGACCCCGATAAGAAGTGGGGCTCACCAAGTCAGCTGAGAAGATGGTGTATTGCTATCACTGATCGATGCCGCCTGCTGTGGAACCACCTGCATCCATTAAAGAGGCAGTGCACCCGGCAAAAGAGACATTAGTTCATATAAAATAGTACTAGTATGTAAGACTAACCACCCCCTCAATGAATCGGGTAAATCTACAAGGAGAAAGAAACATGAAATCAATGAGAGCCTCCAATAATATTAAAGCATCAAATTAAGAGAAAGATAATTGTTCAAGTAAATATCAATATTTTTAAATTGGGAGATCTTTAGTACAGATACACCACCGTACTTTTAGCACGGAGTACGATCTCAGCCAGATCGGCTAAGCCGTCTCACCCCAAGATCGGTGTGATGGTAAAATTCCTTATCATCAATTGACTTATGGTGACCTCATTAGTATAATCAATGTCGTAGGTCTAGAACTCTGACTGACATTAAGTTGAAACATCAGCTCAAAAAAGAGTGATCCTCCTCTAGACGAGAGTTAGGCAGTTTTTGCCAAGATTTTGGATTTACCTCCATTTCTGCCCCTTCTACCCATTCTTCCAAAAGGGACAAAATACAAATCCTATAAGAAAACGCATCATGGCAAATCACATAAAGATTCCGAGAGAACCCCCAAAAGAAAATCCAAGTTTTGCAAACCTTCTAAGAATTCTAACACTAATATTTGTTGGAACTATAGAAAAACTGGTCACCGAGCCAATGAATGCAAATCAGGCAAGAAGAACAAGAAAATCAATCTTCTAGAAATCAGCGAAGAAGCCAAGAAAGAGCTTTATTCCATACTCGAAGAAGTCGATTCAGACTCCTCGGGAGATTCTGGTAGTGACATAGACATCACCTACGAAACAGACTCTAGTCAATCTAGTGGAGAATGCAATTGCAATAAAGCATTTTGTACCTGTGATGATCTTCCTCCCGAAATTCGAGATTTGTCAGATAACTCTAAAGAATACCTCTTCGATGTTATTCAACACATCAACGTTGAAGAGTCTAGAAATCGTTATCTTTTAGAAGTCAAAAATCTTATCCTTAGCCATCATGAGAATAAACCCAAATCTAGGTTGGTCATTGAACCCTTCAGCATGAAGCAAATTATGTCCAGATTCGCAATACTTATGAACCTTCCATTTCCGATCTAAATATATGAAGTCACAGATCTTAAATGACAAATTCGAGACATAAAAGCCAGACTTGGAAAAGTCGAACTTGATTCCCTTACTACTCAACTCCTTAAAGGGGCTACTTCATCCTATCATATATCCGAAGAAGAACTTTCTGAAAAGGAAGAAGTCCTTCCCAATAATGATCATCTAGCAAAACCTACTTCTAAACACTTCTGTCTCACCAATAAGGCAACTTCTACTTCCAAAAATCCCGGGATAACTGTTATTACTTTTGTTAGACCTCAGAGTCATCATATTCCTATTAAAATTGTGGTCAATAAGAATTTCGTGATTAACAAAATTGCCTTACTTGACAGTGGTGCAGATCGAAATTGCATCATCAAGGGTATTGTTCCTACTCAGTATCTAGAAAAAAGTACTTCCAGATTTCACTCTGCTACAAGAGAACAATTACGCATTAATTTAAAGCTTTCAAAACCCCACATTTGTAACAATGGTATTTGTTTAACAAATGATTTTGTCACCACTGAAGACATCAATGAAGATATCATTTTAGGAATTCCTTTTATCACTCAGATAAAACCTTATTTTACTGATTTAAATGGCATTACTACCACCATTTTGGGAAAAGACTTACATTTCCCTTTTATAAAAACTCTTTCACAAGATGAAAGTAATTTCATTAGAAACAACACTATTTTTAGAATTAATAAACTTTCTCAACATATCACATTTTAAAAGGATGAAATTAAAGTTAAACAAATTGAGCAGAATTTAAAAACCCGGAGATGGTTACTAAGCTCGATATGGCAAAAGCCTATGATAGGCTATCTTGGTTGTTTATAACCAAAATGTTGAGGAAACTAGGATTTTCAGAAAGATTCATTGGGTTGATATTTGATATTGTAGGGAATAACTGGTATTTTATTCTTGTGAATGGACAACCATATGATTTTTTCAAATCATCGAGGGGAGTTAAATAAGGTGATCCTCTTTCACATACACTGTTTATCTTAGCTGCTGAAGCACTATCACGAGGCTTGAATTCACTGCATTTGAATCTTTAGTTTTGTGGATATGGATTTCCAAAATGGAGCCCAAAAATAAACCATCTATCATATGCAGACGACAGAATAATATTCTCTTCATCTGATGCAACATCATTAAGACTTGTGATAAAAGTGCTACATGCATATGAGATGGCATCAGGGCAGTTGGTGAACAAAGGCAAATCATCCATCTACATGCATCATTTGGTAGACATATAGGTGGTTAGAAAAGTCGAGAGGATCACTGGTATAGAGGGACAAGAATTTCCATTTACTTATCTATGTTGGCCTATTTTTTATGCAAGGGGGAGAATGGACTACTACTAAGGTTTGATCACAAAGATTATGGACAAGTTGCAGTCATGGAAAGGTAAGTTACTTTCAATAGGAGGCAGGGCAGTGTTGATTGCTAATGTAGGTAAGTTACTTTCAATAGGAGGCAGGGCAGTGTTGATTGCTAATGTTCTGCAGAGTATGCCTATACACTTGCTATCATCTGTCAATCCTCCAAATTATGTCATCAATAAGCTCCACAAAATATTTTCCAAGTTTTTCTGGAGCAGTAATGTGGGAGGAAACACCAGGCATTGGGCGTCATGGAACGCTCTTTGTATGCCATATGACGAAGGAGGTATTGGATTCAGATCTTTACATGATATTTCAAAGGCATTCTTTTGCAAATTATGGTGGAATTTCATAACCAAGCCTAGCCTATGGAGTTCCTTTATGAGTCAAAAATACTACAAAAAACTAAATGCAGTAATTGTTCCATGGAGGGAGGGATCTCACGAGTGGAGAAAGATATTAGAATGCAGGGATATAATTGAGCATCAAATCACATGGAAACCAAAAATGGGCTCTGCACTGTTTTGATTTGATAATTGGACTGGAGTAGGAGCATTATATTTCATAGTCCCTCCAGATTTTGGTGTTGATGAAGACATACATAATGTGAATGAGTTGGTGGAAAATGGTTCTTGGAATGTGGATACACTATTTGAAGTTTTACCTGAAGAATTGGCACTGTACATTGTTGAGAAAATTAGACCTCCAGTTATGGAAAATGTCCTAGACACTCCATACTAGATGCTTGAAACTAGAGGTCACTTCACAGTAAAGTCAGCTTGGGAGTATTTACGAAGGAGGGAAAATCCTAGGCTAGCCTACAAGATGATATGGGTGAAGGGGTTGCCATTCAAGATCTCCTTCTTTATATGGAAAGTATGGAAAGCTAAACTACCCCTCGATGACTTTATGAGAAGATTGGGATATTTCATGCCATCTAGGTGTTGGTGTTGTGTTGATCCTAAGGAGGAAACACTAGTACACTTATTCTTCACATCAAAGGCTGCTTTAACAGTGTGGAAATACTTCTTAACGAGGGCAGGAATTGCAATGGAGGGATTGTCTTTACACCAAGCCATAACCAAGTGTTGGACTGCTCAAGTGTTGCCCAGAATCAAACCAATAATGCAGGATCTACCTTCATGTATTATGTAGGAACTGTGAAAGATAAGGAACAGTCTGAACTATGAGGAGGCAGTCTCAGTTAGTAGAGTTATTTACCAAGTATTAACAACTCTCCAAGCATTAGTGCAAGTAAGAAAATGAGGTCTTTGTGTGCCTCACAAGTGGCAGGATCTATTGAATATGCTGCAGAATTATACTCCAAAATTGAAGTTTGAGAAAGTAATATGGGAATTTCCTTTAGAAGGATGGATCAAAGTCAATAATGATGGAGCATGCAGAGGCAACCCAGGAAGAAGCTCGGTTGGTTTTTGCTTAAGGAATGAGGCTGGTGATTTGAAATATGCAACAGGAAGAGAAATCATAGAGGCATGAAATAATGAAGCAGAGGCTATGGGAATTGTGGAGGTTTTGAGGATGTGCAAAGCAATGAATTACACACATATATGGCTGCAAACTGATTCGATGTTGTTAAAGAACATTATTGAGGAATCATGGAAACCACCCTGGATATTGTTGATCAAATAGATAAAATTTTGATAATGAAGGAAGAATGTAACATTAGAGTGTCACACATATTTAAAGAGGGGAATAAGTTGGCAGATCACCTAGCAAACTATGCTGTTGATGTTGGAGATAATGAGTGTTATGATTTCTGGGATCTAGACTCACATGGTAGGAGGATAGTGAATGAAGACAAGATGCAATGCCCATACTTAATAATAAGAGTTACAAGGAATTAGGAGGTGAAGAGGAAAGGAGAGAAAGGGGTGAATCTGGTGCTAACATAGTATATTGCCATGCTCAAATCTGTATAGAGGAGAGCATGGTGATGCCTTTTTTCACTGACTTTGTTTTCTCTATTGCAGGAAAAGTTATTGTATCTATGTCCTATTCTTCAAGGAATTGCCAGCTGGTGGTATTAGTACCTAGTACTCATTCTACTATGAGAGCATTGAGGATAGGCACAAACATAGAAACTTGGAGGAACCAACTGTTGAACACTCTGCTGCACAAAAACTCCATGCTAGGCAGCTACTTTTGGGAGCCAAATCTGAGAAGAATTGGGGTGTTATGGACTGAAATCAAACTTCAAGTTAACACTCCAATGATACAAAAATGGAGTTGTACAACAATCCACACGGATAGCATACTGCAAAAAACACGCAAAAATAATTGATATATGCAGCACTCAACTTTGGTGCACAGTTGGAAATCTTTGCGTGTGTATGGACTTTGATGGCTTGTTGATCAAAATGGCAAATATTTCGAATGGACTAACTGAATATACAGGAAACCAGACAAAGTTCAAGAAGGAACACACTCGTTATGAGGAAAACCACTCAGTAATCTCCCATGATCAAATCCTTATGGAGGAGATCATGGAGATAATTTTTTTATCTAACATTGTTATCTTTTTTGCAGGGATCATTATTGTAGCTATGACTTATTCAGTGAGGAACCTTCAACTAGTAGTATTAGTACTTTGTACTCATTCCATTAAAGGGGAACCATGGACGAGCACAAGCATAGCAGCAAAAATAGGAAGGAATGATACTGATGGCCAACAAATTCACACGAAAGACTACTTAAACTACTGGATTTGGCACATATTTTGGGTAAAACGGTTACGTTGAGGTGCATAATCTCAATGCAGTACTCTTATTTAATATCCCAAAGGTCAAACAATGCAAAGATTTCAGATGTTAACATAAGGATTGCACACGAAACTTGACACAAAAACCACATGCTGGTGTAGTGCTGCATAGGACAATCCACAAGGTAATTTTGGCAAGATTGTTTGGAAACAAAAGATCCAAACTGGGTGTCTATCTCAATGCGACATAATTATAGAACAACTCAGTGGGATTTTAAAGCAAAGAGTACAGCAACACATGGAAGGAGATCATGCAAAAATGAAGTGAAGGCCTTTGATTTTGTTAACTGGAATGAATGCAGCAGCAGGACACTTTTGTGTTTCTCAATGCACACAAACAGGAAATCAAAGATCGAGAGGAAAATAAAGACAAACAGCTTCAGCGTGTTGTCTGTACAAATGTTACTAAGGAAATAACTTTGCAACAGAAGAAAAGGGCCCAAAACAACATCACATTTCACAAGCTCAATATACCATGAATGGATTGACACAAAATAAATCAAAAGAAGGCGCCTGCAATTCACACGAGATCGTCATCAAACCAGGCAAACAACAGCAGCTGCCCAGTCTTTCATGCACGACATAGGGTTCTTCAATAGGTCGTATGGATACTTTGAAAAGTACCAGATGGAGCAGCTTATCATATGCATCAAGTAGGGTGTACAAGGAAGATAAGTTGGGAGGAATGTCACACTTTCAAACAAGAATCATGCCTTAAATTTGGACGCAAAAATAGAGAGTCATCGCTAGCATCTACTGCTGGGTAGTACTGGAAAAAAATGATGGCCACAATTCGAGACAACATATTGCAACACCAATGGAATGCAGATTCTATCACATGAGGGATCTGTTAACAGTGGATATGGAATACACAAGTGCTGAGAATTACATCACGACGGGTCATAATGCCAAACAAGTGCACGGAAATAAAGAAAATGGATACATTTGTAATACTCTAGTATTTTTACATGTTTTATGCTTTATATTCTTTTTCTATACTAGATCACAATGTAATATCCATTTTGGGTATCATAAGCCCAAAATTGATAATACGATTTCTGTATTTATCAAAGTTTATCTATTTCATCATGTAAGACCTCCTGATATTCTTTGTTATTTTTTTGGATTTGCATTTATAAATATCCAGCCATAGGCACTTGCCTAGTGGATTGTAAAAAACAAATAACCAATCTACAAAGCCTTTTTGAAAAAGAAATATGCTCTGATTTTCCTAATACCTTTTGAGAAAGAAAAAAGCAACTTGTTGATCTTCCATACATTGAAGGATTCAACGAACAGGTTATTTCCACTAAAGCTAGACCTATTCAAATGAATCATAAAATAATGGAAATCTGCAAAATCGAGATTTCTAATCTTTCATAAAAAAACATCATTTGCTCCTCTAAATCTCTGTGGAGTTGTTCTGTCTTTTATGTTAATAATAATACAGAAAAAGAAAGAGGAACACCAGGGTTGGTTATCACTATAAACCTGTAAATAAAGTTTTAAAATGGATTAGGTACCCGATACCTAACAAAAGAGATCTTTTAAAGAAAACTTTTAAGGCTAATGTTTATAGCAAGTTTGATATGAAATCTGGATTTTGGCAAATTCAAATAGCCAAAAAAGATAAGTACACAATTGCTTTTAATGTTCCATTTGAACAATATGAATGGAATGTTATGCCTTTTGGGCTCAAGAATGCCCCATTTGAATTTCAAAATATCATGACTGTATATTCAATGATTATAGTCATATGTGTTTACATAGATGATGTTCTTATTTTTTCTGAAGATTTTGATTCCCATTTTAAGCATCTCAACACCTTCTTTAAAGTGGCTAAGAGAAGTGTTCTAGTGGTCAGTGCTAAGAAGATTAAGCTCTTCCAATCTTCTATTAGATTTTTAGGCCATGATCTTTACCAAGGTTCTTATAAACCTATCTGTAGAGCCATAGAGTTCTCCTCTAAGTTCCCTAACAAAATTACTTATGAGAGTCAGCTTCAGAGATTCTTAGGAAGTCTTAACTATGTAGCAGATTTTATTTCCAATATTAAACAAATCGGTGAACCTTTATACAAAAGACTTAGGAAGAATCTTGTCCCATGGAGTCTTGAACAAACCCGGTCGGTCATCCAAATTAAAGTTTAGTTCAAAACCTCCCATCCTTAGGTATCCCTAACCTTGAAGCCTTTATGTTTGTAGAAACAGATGCTTCAGACATAGGTTATGGAGGAATCCTTAAGCAAAGAGTGACCTCGGAGTCTCCTGAACAATTGGCTCGTTTTACTTCCAGAATCTGGAATTTTGCACAAAACAAACTAGTCTACTGTTAAGAAAGAAGTCTTATCCATAGTGCTATGTATCACTAAGTTTCATGACGATCTTATTAATAAAGCATTTTTACTTAGAGTCGATTGTAAATCAGCAAAAGAAATTCTTCAAAAGGATGTTAAAAATCTTGTTTCAAAACATATATTTGCTAGATGGCAAGCTCTACTATCTAACTTTGATTTTAAAATTGATTTTATTAAAGGAGAACAAAACTCCCTTCCTGATTTTTTAACTCGAGAATTTTTACAGGGTAAATATGAGATCGACCAAATCTCCCTTAAAGGGAGAAGCCCTCAGTTACAAAACAAATATGGCTAGGCCTTTCGCCTCAGTCCCTCCTTCATCTTCGGCCCTACAGAGGTCGAATCCCCTCCAGTCTTCAACTCCTAGGAGACCAGAAATGTTTAATAGGTATACAGCACTGGCAGAATTCCCTTATCTGCCCCCATCCTCTCCACGAGCTCTAATAAGTCTCGTAACTACAACTCCTTTTAAAAAAAGAAGTACCTCTCGCTCCTCTGCCCAGACAAAGAAAAATTACGCCATGAAGGTACCAGAGACCTTTGCTCAAGCAGTCGATCCAGCGATTTCTGTTAAAGAAACTCAAAATCCAAGACCTTCCCCATGGAAGAAAAATTTGAATTCGTCACCTCTCAAGTGTTAACAATCCTGCCATTGGATAAAGATTACAAAGGCCATAGGATCGATGATCTTATCAAACCTTGCTTCACAGATTCAAATTTCGTGGGTACTGAAAATCCAGTTAAAACTAGAAGATATTACGAGGTCATACTCGTAGGCACAGATTCTATCATAATGGAACATTCAATGAATCCAGATAACCCTAAAGTTATTAGTTATTCTAGATTCACCATTAAAACAATCTTAACCACGTTTGAATGGTTTGCAGACCATCTGCATACC
>AWOL01S0008955.1:47436-76564 GCA_000715115.1 Nicotiana otophora
ACAATATATATATATATATATATATATATATATATATATATATATATATATATATATATATATATATATACTGCCAACATGGTTCTAATACCAAGAGATTTGATAAATAGTGGGAAAGGTTTGGTGGAACCAGACAAATCTTACCATAATAGCTTGCAAAGTCAACTATCAAGACCTTTCCACTAGTCCAACTCCTAGTGAGATGAACCCTCCTCAGGATATACCCGGTTTTATTAAGATGATTAAGTCAGGAGATCCTTTTACTCCAGACCCCGAGATTCTCAAAAATCTCTGGACTCATCCTGACAATCAAACCAAAAGAAATTGGTATGTTTCCACGTACTCTCTTTGGAAAATAGAAACTTCAGGGACTGTTGGACAACGGACATGAAAAGAATTAGATGTGAAATCGAGTTCGTTAAGTGGTTCAAAATATCCAGCAAACTCGATAATCAAAAGTATTCTCTTCAAGTCCTCATCAACAAGTGGTATACAACGAATAATAAAGTTATCGAATCAGTCACTCCTCCTCTTGAAGGGATCAACATCCCAGTTTCAAATATCGTTATTCTCGCTTCTCTTTTTAAAACCAAAAGTGAAAAGGCTACCGCCATAGTTTCTTGCTCCGATGTCGATCATGTCATTGAACAAATAACTACACCAATCAACTTCTTCATGTTATCTCTATACACACAGAAGATTCTAAATATAAGCCATTATTCAGTGGAAAACCCACTCTCTCATAACCTAGCACTAGTCAGAATATTGAATCCAACCCAGTCTTCAAAATGACTGAATTCTCCATGAATAACTTTCCTAAATTCAAAGATTCTTTGATATCTCTGGTAACATTCTTGACAAAATCAATGAAAAACTTGCTAATTTCAATATCTCTGAAAAGAATGACTTGAAACAAAAAAGAGTTTTCACTATTCAGGAGAAAGATATCCTTCTCCAAAGACTTTCCAATGATCGGTATCATAACCGAAAAAGTTATCACAAATGTCCTTCCTTTCCTGACCTTCAGTACGAAGAAAATGCCTTCCTTTCTACCTCTTCTCACGAAGGAAGAAGTATCACTGAGTGGAATATCGATGGTTTAGCCGAACATCAGATATACAACAAACTCCATGAAATGGGTGTTTCCATCACAACTTATAAGATCAAAGGTTCTTCTGATAAAGAAGCAGCCTTAATGATTGTCGTGGGTTTCACCGGTATGTTAAGACATTTGTCAGATAATTATTTCACTAAAGATGTCAAACAAGCCATCTATACCTCCACAACTGTTGAAACAGTCGTTAAGACTGAAGGAACCACTGAGACTTCCTCTCAGATAACCAGAGAAGACGCATGTGCTACCTTTCTCTATCATATGCACAAAATAGTAGTATTTAACTAATTGCAATAAAATGATAAAAACTCCTATATTCTCTGAAAAGGGGAATAATTATCAATAAATTACATTAAAGCCAAATTATGTACAAAAAAACTATATTTTATCATGTTTTGACTAGGAAACCTGTAGAAATTAATTTTAAAATAAGAAGGTCAAAAATGAGTGTCAATAGTTGTGATATTGTTATTATTGTTGTGGAAGTATTATGGCATATGGGCATGTGTAGTGCGCGTTGATTATTGTATTGTAGTGTGATGCACATGCGGCGGTATAAGGGAGGTGATATTGATGCGCATACAGAGAGATAAGGTTGGATTTATGCGTGTGTTGCTAGTAACAAAAATTACTTCATTTGAAGCACATGCGGCGAGATAAGGGGTTAAAGCGCGTGAAGCTATTTCAGGAAAAATATTTTTAAAAATAAATACAAGGCTCACGCGGTGATATAAGGAAGATTGTGATTGTGACTTGTGAAATATGAATATAAGGTTTGGTACCATAGCGTGATTCTTGTTGTACATTCTATGTTGGAACGGCTTGTTGATTTGAACGGCTATTGTTTGTCCTTAATTCATTTTACTTGTATTTGGATTGTAATTGATCATTTGTTATTATTACCATATGTTCACTCTTTGATGTCGCTTATTGCTTTTTCTTCTGTTGTTAACCTTATATTGAGAATCTACTTTGCTGTCATTTATTGCTTTTACATCCCGTTATTAGATTATATTAATATTTCGTTTAGGTTTATATGTCTAGTAGGTGTCTTGACCTGACCTCGTCACTACTCCACTGAGGTTAGGCTTGATACTTATTAGGTACCATTGTGGTACACTCATGCTACACTTCTGCATATGTTTGTGTAGATCCAGGTACTTCTGCCTGTGTCGGACGCCAGTGTCACGACCCCAATCTCCCACTGTAGGATGTCGTGATGGCACCTAGTCTCTAAGACTAGGTAAACCTAACATACATGACGAAATAACATAAATAATAATAATAGAACTTCAAATTTAAACCAACCAGCTATCATAAACGAACTCCACAATTCAACTAACAATAAATCCCAAAATCTGGTGAGACTGAGTCATAAGCTCTACACGAATAAACTGAACCAATCCCTAATACATCACTGTCTAGTTAAAGAGTAAGCAGTAGAAAAGAAATAAGGACAGAGGGTGACTCTGAGGCCTGCGAACGTTGGCAGGTATACCTTGAAGTCCCTGATCCGAAAGCTCAACTCACGGATGCCTAGCCTGGTATGAAGTACCATGATCTGCACAAAAAGATGTGCAGAAGCGTAGTATAAGTACACCACAACGGTATCCAGTAAGTATCAAGCCTAACCTCGGTAGAGTAGTGACGAGGTGAGGTCAAGACACCTACTGGAATAAATAAAGAAGTTGAACAGGTATGGTACAGTACAATAATGGAAACAAGGAAATGATAAAATAAAGAAATACAACAAGAGAAGATACTGAATGTAAAGTAGTAAATCCAACAAGAAAGGAATCACATAATAAGAACATCAAGGAGATAATGCGGACCAAATACAAGTGAGAAAAATGAGAGATAGCAACAAGAATCACGTCTGAGGTACCACCTCGTATTCTCATTTCACAATTTCAATCACAATCTTTCCTTATATCACCGCGGGAGCCTTACATTTAGTTTTGAAAATTATTTTCCTGAACTAGCTACCCACGTTTTAGCCCACCATATCACACCGTGTGGATTCAAGTAGTTCCCCTACTAGCAACACGCGTATCAAGCCCACCTTATTTCAATGCATGTGTATCAACCCATATCCTTATACCGCTGCATGTGTATCAATATCCCAACATATCACAACTCGCACCTCAAGTGCCCAAGTACCACAACCTGCCAAAAGAATCAACAATAATAATGTTGCCACAATAAATAGCCCATGGCTCAATCACAATGTGTACAAGAGTCTCAGTAATAGCAAGCTGAAAGTGAATAACTCAACAAGAATAATATTTCAACAATTTACAACTTTGCCTCAATGTGATCACGGCTTTTACAACTTCAACACCAAAACTCAACAATAAGATATTCCCAGAAATAACAACTTCAAGTAAGGTAACTCAACGATCAAATAGTTAACAAGGCAATAAGGAAACACTAACTTCAACTAAGCATGTAAGGGCAAATAACAAGTAAGAGATGGGACAAATATTAACAATGTCAAATAAATCATAGAAGGATGGATTAACGATGATGGAAATAACATGTTATGACAATTCGATTAAAGGCATGAAAAGAATCTACTTAGCTTAAACCGGTCAATTACCACATATAGCCCGTGTACTCACACGTCACCTTGCGTACACGGATTTCACGTACCACAAATGACACAAAACAACTCCAATCCTAAGGGGTAATTCCTCCACACAAAGTTCGGCAAGATACTTACCTCAAAAACACTAACGCAATTCACTAGTAAGCCCTTTCCGTGAACATCCAACTCTGAATGGCTCGGATCTAGAGAAAATAACTTTATACCATAAATACAAACCATAGGAAACTATTCCGGATAATAAAGTTGCAATATTTAAAGACAATCAAAAAGGCAACTCAAAAGGTCAACCCCAGGCTCGCATCTCGGAACCCGACAAAACTTACAAAATCCGAACACCCATTCAATAACGAGTCCAACCATACTAAAATTATTCAATACCGACCTCAAATCGGCCTTCAATTCCTCAAAATATAGCTTATGAAGTTTTCACAAATTTTCCCAATTATTCCAACTCAAAATATTAATTAAATGATAAAAATAATGATGAATTCATGTATAATAGTCAAAACCGAGTTAGAATCACTTACCCCAATAAACTCCTTGAAAATCTCTCTCGAAATTTTCCAAAACCGAGCTCCCTAACTCATAATATGGATAATGAAATAAAACCCTCGATTTCTCTATTTCTGCCCAGTGATTATTGCTTCTACGGCCAATCTGACGCACCTATGATTCCTCACCAGCGGAAAAGCCATCGCAGGTGCGGCCACCACTAAGGCCCAGAGACCTCTTCTCTTGCGAACCAAATCCGCTCTTGCGGTCACGCTTCTGCGGACCAAATCTCGCTTCTGAGGTTTCCTGATCGCACCTGCGTTCCTGAGGCAATTGACCAAACTCCGCTCCTACGGAGGAAACTACGCATCTGTGGTCGCGCACCTGCACATGGACTCCGCACCTGTGGTCACAGCCCAACAATGCCCAAACCGCTTCTACGGCCCCATGGCCGTTTCTGCGGTCTCGCACCTGCGGCCAAAATCATGCAGGTGCGATCACATCAAAAACTTCAAGCTTCAGCAATTCCCTTAAGTCCAAAGTCAATCCGATATGTATCTTAATCATACCCGAGGCACCCGGGACCCCATCCAAACATACCAACATATCCCAAAACACGAATCAGCCCTACTCAAGGACAAAAATCACATCAAACAACATTGATTCTATGAATTTCAACCTAATCCAAACCTATTGAAACAATAAACCTCCAACTTCAAAAACTAACGTCGATTTATACCAACCCAACTCCGATTGACCTCAAATTTTGCACACAAATCATAAATGACACAACAGACCTATTCCAACTTTCGGGATCGGAATATGATCCCGATAACAATAGAGTCAACTTTCGGTCAAACTTCTCCATCTTCCAAACCTTTAACTTTCTAAGTTTTGCCAATTCATACCAAAACGACCTACAGACCTCCGAATCAATATCTGAACACGCTCCTAATTCCAAAATCACCATATGAAGCTACCGAAACCATAAAAACTCCATTCTGGAGTCATCTACGCAAAAGCCAAACTCTGATCAACTCTTTTAATTTAAGCTTCCAACTTTGGGACTAAGAGTCCCATTTAACTCTGAAAGTCACCCTAAACCAAAACCAACCACCCTGGCAAGTCGCATAACTACAATATAACATAGAGGAGGCAATAAATAGGGGAACGGGGCTAAAATACTCAAAACGATCGGGCGGGTCATTACATACTCCTCCTCTTAAAATAAACATTCCTCCTCGAACGAGTATAGAGGCATACCTGAAGTGTTGAAAAGATGAGGATAACGGCTACGCATATCATGCTCGGTCTCCCAAGTCGCCTCCTCGATTGGTTGACCTCTCCACTGAACCTTTTCTGAAGCAATGCTCTTTGACCTCAACTTTCAGACCCTCTTGTCCAAGATGGTCACCGGCTCCTCAGCATAAGACAAATCCTGGTCCAATTGGACTAAGCTAAAATCTAAAACATGGGACGGATCACCGTGATACTTCTGGAGCATGGAAAAATGGAACATCGAATGAAATATAGATAGACTAGGTGGCAATACAAACTTATAGGCCACATCACCAATCCTCTCAGGGATCTCAAAAGGTCCGATATACCTAAGGCTCAACTTGCCCTTCTTCCCAAACCTAATCACACCTTTCATGGGTGAAACCCGGAGCAAGACTCGCTCTTCAACCATGAATGCAACATCACGAATCTTCCGAAATGCGTAACCCCTATGTCTAAATTAGTTAGTACGAAGCCGATCTTGGATCAACTTAACCCTATCCAAGTCATCTCGAACCAAATCTATCCCTAACAACTTAGCCTCTCCTGGCTCAAACCAACAACTAGGGAACGACATTGTATCCCATATAGGGCCTCATAAGGAGGCATTTGAATACTCGATTGGTAGTTGTTGTTGTAGGAAAACTCCGCAAGCGGCAAGAACTGATCCCAAGAACCCCCGAAATCCATAACACATGCGCGAAGCATATCCTCCAATATTTGAATGGTGCGCTCGGACTATCCGTCCGTCTGGGGGTGGAATCTTGTACTCAACTCAATCTGTGTGCCTAACTCACATTGTACAACTCTCAAGAAGCACAATGTAAACTACGTGCCCCGATCAGAGATGATGAATACCAGCACGCCATGAAGTCGGACAATCTTGAGAATATAGACCTGATCCAACTACTCTAAAGAATAGGAAATCACCACCGGAATAAATTGATCCGGCTTGGTCAATCTATCCACAATCACCCATACAACATCAAATTTCTTATGAGTCTGTGGGAGCCCAACACTGACACACTAGGCCGAATGAAACCCTTATCAAGTAACTCTTGCAATTGCTCCTTTAACTCCTTCAACTCCGTTAGGGCCTACCGACCTCTGAACGACTCGAAACTAGCCAAAAGCAACTCAAATACATCAAATAAAGTCTAAGGAAACAATCCCAATTGATAGAGGTCGAATCTTTACTCAAAATCCCAAAATCAACCAAAATTCAAACCCCGGGCCCACATCGATATTCAACAATACTAGGTTCACTCAAATCCGACTCTAAATCTATATTCAAAACTCAAAAACTCACTCTATGAAACTTTAGGCTAAAACCCCCAATTTGTCTTTATAATTCATAATCCAATTACCAAAAATGAAGATAAAATCACAAAATATAATCAAAACTAAGTGTAGAACACTTACCCCAATCCACGTGATGAAAATCTCTTCCAAACTCACCTCAATCCGAGCCCCCAAATCTCAAAATATGATAAAAGAACTAAAACCTCGATTTATAGGTTTTACGCGGCGGTTATAGCATTTGCGAACCAACTTTTCGCTTCTGCGTACCCGCATATGTGGCCTAATCTTTGCTTCTGTGAACAAACCAAACTCAGCAGCCATCGCTTATGCGGAACACTACTTCGCACCTGCACTCCCGCAGGAGCAAATCTTCCATCGCACCTGCGCCATACCTCGCCCTTGCGACTTAAGGCACCGCTTTCGCGCTTCCGAAGGTGCGACCCATATATCGCATCTGCGAAGCCCTACTACCAGTTCCACTTCCATACCTACGACTCCATTTTCGCTTCTACAACCATCGCACCTGTGCAAACCAATCGCAGGTGCGATCATACCAGGTCCTGCCACTAGCAACTTTAGCCAAACATGATCCAAACAATCTGAACCTCGTCCGAAACTCACCCGAGCCCCTCGGGACCCCGTCCGATTATACCAACAGGTTCCATAACATAAAACGGACCTACTCGAGGCCTCAAATCACACATAACAATATCGAAATGACTAATCACACCTCAAATCAAATTTAGATGAACTTTCAACTTCCAAAACTAGCACCGAAACATAGCAAATAAACATGGAATTAATTCAAATTTTGCACACAAGTCCCAAATGACAAAACAAAATTATTCCAATTCCCGGAACCATAATTCGAACCCGACATCATCAAATTCAACTCCCGATCAAATTTATGAACTTTCCAAGCCTTCAAATTTCTAACTTTCGCCAATTAGTGTCGAATCCTTCTAGAAATATCCAAATGCAAATTCGGACATACGCCTGAATCCAAAATCACTATCTAGACCTAACGGAACCATCAAAGCTCCATTCCGGGTCAAATTCACAAAAGTCAAACTTAATCACCCCTTCCAACTTAAAGCTTCAATCATGTCATTCATTCTTTCAAATCGATTCCGAATAACCTGAAAATCAAAACCAACGATTCACACAAGTAATAATAAATCATGCGAGCTACTCATGCCATCAAACTACCGATCAAAGCGCAAAAGCTCAAAATGACTAGTCGGGTCGTTACACTTAGACTGTGATTAGTTACTCTACATCATTATTACCTGACTGCTTCCTGTTGAATATTGTTGTTACTAGTGTATCATTGCAAGTATTGTCTTATATTCGTTATCCTGTTTAGCTTTATATTAAGATTGTTTCTCTGTTAGTTCATCTACACACTTGTTCAGGTTGCTTAGTTAAGTAGGTGTCTTGTCTGTCCCTCGTCACTACTCCACCGAGGTTAGACTTGATACTTACTAGGTACCACTGTGGTGTACTCATACTACACTTATGCACATTTTTGTGCAGATCCAGGTGCCTCAGTTGTTGTTGATTATTAGTTGGCTGGTCGAGTTGTGAAAACTCAAGGTAAACCTGCCATCGCATTCGCAAGCCTCAGAGTCACCTTCTGATATTTTCATTGTACTGTTTAATTCTGTCACGACCCCAAATCCACTAGTCGTGATGGCACCTAACCCAACCCGCTAGGTAAGCTAACTAGTAACCATCCAATTCCAATGATATTAACAAGACAAATAAACGATAGTAATTTACTTAATTTTATACATTTCCCAAGGACTGGTAGTGCAAATCATGAGCTTCTAAGAATAGAGTTTACAAAGCTGAAATGAAATAAATACATAGTTTATTTGAAAAGTACATAAATAGGGTTTTATAGATCTAAGGCTACCACGAACAAGTGGAAGCTACAACCGGGACACAAGTACATCTTCAATCCAGCTCCCATCGAACATAGTAATATCAGCAGCCAACATCTGCACACAAGGTGCAGAAGTGTAGTATGAGTACAATCGACCCCATGTACTCAGTAAGTAACAAACCTAACCTTAGGTTGAAAGTGGTGACGAGCTAACACAAGGTTGGGTATAATACCAATATTCCACAACAGTTCATAACAGCATAATACAGGTAATAAAAGAGGTATCTCAGTGAAAACTCAAATCTTTTACCGAATATGCCAAAATATGAGTAAGTTTGAAAACTTTGATTTTTACCAAAAATCCTTTCAACAATAAGTAACATGTTTCATTTTCAGATAGCATGAGGAAAGTACGTCTCTATGCCTACATGTCAAGATACCGGTAATATCATAAATGTCCCAAAACTGGGTAGTGGAAGGAAATGCATCTCTATGCATGTATCTCAAGTACGCATATCAAATGCAATGCATGTCGATGATGAGCTCGTATACTCACACTCTTATAGTACTCAATCTCATTGTTTCGCATCCTCTCTCACTATGCTCAATGCTCAGCACACTCGATCACTCAACGCTGTACAATACCCGTCGCGACGTGCAGCCTGATCCACATATATATAGTCGACTACGCTCACTAGGGGTGTGCAGACTTTGGAGGGGCTCCTTCAGCCCAAGCGCTATATCGCTACGGCATGCAACTCGATCCCATAAAATGTAATCAATATATCGCTGCGGCGTGCAACCCGATCCCATAAACAATATATCATTCCGGCGTGCAACCCTATCCCATAGAATATAATCAATATAATATGCTACGACATGCAGCCCGATCCCAAAATGTCACTCTCACTTAGGCCCTCGGCCTCACTCAGTCATCAATCTCTCCAGTCTCACTCACGAGCTCACAATGTCACGAAACTAGCCCGACAACAATGATATGATGTATCAATAAATAATATCTGAGACTGAATTATGGTATGAATGCATGAATATGACTGAGTACGAAATATCAATTAAATCAGTGAAATGACAGTAAGAAACGACTACTATGGGTCCAAACAGTATCAGCATAATGCCTAAACATGATATCGAGTATGATTGACAACTTAACTACTTTATAACATGGTGGAAACATGGATAACAACAAAGTAGGACCACTATACAGTGCCATAGAAGCAACAGAGTCCCAATTCACATGTTGTACGCCCGCACGCCCGTCACCTAGCATGTGCGTCCCCAATACCGATCACGTAACTAGTATTATGGGGTTTCATACCCTCAGCACTAAGTTTAGAAGAGTTACTTACATCGAAAAAGCAAATTCAAATACCGAGCAATCCAAGCGATGCTCCAAAAATGCCCTCACGCGCGTATTGACCTCTGAACAGCTCAAAACTAGACAAAAGCAACTCAAATACATCCAATAAGGCCCAAGGTAACAATTCCAAATGATAAAGATCGAATCCTTAATTCAAACCCAAAACTGGCCAAAAATCACACCCAGGCCCATGCCTCGGAACCCGACAAAACTTACAAAATCCGAGAACCCATTCAATTACGAGACCAACCATACTAGTTTCACTACATTCTGACTCCAAGTCGATGTTCAAAACTCAAAAAATCATATTATGAAATTTTAGGCCAATATCCCCAATTTCCTCTTTAAAATTCATCAACCAAATGCTAAAATCGAAGATAGATTCATGAAATATAACCAAAACCGAGTACATAACACTTACCCCAATTCATAAGGTGAAAGTTTCTTCAAGAATCGCCTCAATCTGAGCTCCATAGCTCCCAAAATGCAAAAATGGTCGAAACCCTCGAAATAGAGTACTTTATAATCACTGGGCGAATCATTGAATCATGATCACGGAAATATCCTCGCGATCGCGAAGAAGAAAATACACTGCCCCTGAAAATACACTACACGATCGCATAATAAGCTATGCGATCACGAAGCACCAACTGCTCAGTCTCGAAAAGAACCTACGTGAACGCGGTCCCAGGATCGTGAACGCGATGAAGATACAATGAAGACCTGCCCAACTCAGTTCTACAATGCGAACGTATGTACACCTACGCGAGCGCGATGCTCGATCTGTAGTAACCTATGTGAACATGGACCCACATTCGCAAACGCGATGAAGAAATACTCAGCCTCAATTTTTTCCCTTACGCGATCGCATCCCTCAGTCCGCGATCGCGAAGAACACTGGGTGCACCAGACATCAGCAAAACCAGCAGTGAAGAATGAAGGAAACAAACAGCCTCAAACCCGTCCGAACCTCACCCGGGCCTCTCGGGACCATGTCCAAACATACCAACAAGTCCCATAACATAACACGGACCTACTCGAGTCCTCAAAACACACATAACAACATCGGAACGATGAATTACACCTCAATTCGAATTCAATGAACTTTGAAACTTCAATCTTCCATAACCGATGCCGAAACCTATCACATCATGTCCAATTGACCTCAAATTTTGTACACAGGTCACATTTGACATTACGGACCTACTCCCACTTTCGGAATCAAAATCCAACCCCGATATCAAAAAGTCCACTCCCGGACAAACTTTCCAAAATTCCAACTTTCGCCATTTCAAGCCAAATTCTACTACGGACCTCCAAATCACAATACGGATGCGTTCCTAAGTCCAAAATAACCCAACAGAGGTAACAGAACCATTAAACATCCAATCCGAGGTCAAATACTAAAAAGTCAAACTTGGTCAACCCTTTAAAATTTAAAGCTTCTAGCTAAGAATCATTCTTCCAAATCAATTCCGAATAACTTGAAAAACCAAAATCGACGATTCACATAAGTCATAATACATCATAAGGAGCTACTCATGCCGTCAAACAACAGAGCTAAGTGTAAATGCTCAAAACAGTCGGTCGAGTCGTTACATCCTCCCCCACTTAAACATACGTTCGCTCTCGAACGTGCCAAGAGTTGTTCCAAAAGCCAGCAAATCGCCGTGTAACCTTACCATGCACATACCCGGGGGTGATATTACGTCACCCTATCCCATATAGGCCCGACAACACAACATAGTTATAGTTTCTTATTTCAACCTAGCCCATACACCTTAGAATCCAATTTTCAACATCCGAAATTTCTATAAGATCAGAATCTCGCATCAACACACTATATAAGTGTGAACAAGCTATATCTTTATAACACTGCATGTGTATCAATATCCCAACATATCGCAACTCGCACATCAAGTGCCCAAGTACCACAACCTGCCAAAAGAATCAACAATAACAATGTTGCCATAATAAATAGCCCATGGCTCAACCACAATGTGTACAAGAGTCTCAATAATAGCAAGCTGAGAGTGAATAACTCAACAAGAATAATATTTCAACAATTTACAACTTTGCCTCAGTGTGATCACGGCTTTTACAACTTCAACACCAAAACTCAGCAATAAGATATTCCCAAAAATAACAACTTCAAATAAGGTAACTCAACGGTCAAATAGTTAACAAGGCAATAAGGAAACAGTAACTTCAACTAAGCATGTAAGGTCAAATAATAAGTAAGATATGGGACAAGTATTAACACTTTCAAATAAATCATAGAAGGATGGATCCGAATAATTGCGAGCTTTGAGGAAACAAATGAAGAATCTTCAGGTCGCTCGAGAGAGCGAGATCTTGGATTGTGAAGACTTGTGTATACACCCTAATGTGGACATGTCCATAGGATATAAGCCTCCGATATTTGACATTTTTGATGAAATGGACGATCCTCATGCACATCTAAGGGCCTACTATGATAAGCTGGTCGGAGTAGGAAGGAATGAAAAGTTGAGGTTGAAGTTATTCATCAGGAGCCTGACAGGAGAGGCACTCACTTGGAACACCCGCCAGGAACCCGGAAACTTGAGATAATGGCAAGACATGGCAGAAGAATTCTCGAACCATATTCGGTTTAATACTGAGATCACTCCAGATAGGTTCGCCCTAGTGAATTTGCATAAGAAACCATCAGAGTCATTTCAAGAGTATGCCCGCTATTGGAGGTCGGAGGCTGGTAGGACCCATCCCCCACTAGATTAATGAGCTGACCAAGTACTTCATCAGAGATCAAGAAAGAATTTACTTTGAAAAGATGATGGTCATGGTGGGGCAGAAGTTCCCCAAGTTGGATAAGATGGGAGACTTTTTTGAAGAAGGCATCAAATCAGGCAAGATACAATCAATGGCCACGTTGTAGGCTGCCAGCGAAGCAATTCAGTCCGGTTCGATAAGTAGTGGAAAGAAGGAGAAGGAAGAAGTATCAACAATCATTCCCTGCTACTAGTCCAGTACACACCCATAAACAACTCTTACCTTATGAACACCCATCATTCACACCAACCTTCCTACCCTCCAATATACAACACATAACCACACTATAATCCCCAACCTTAGTACAACCCATCTTGCGCCCATGTAAATCCAAATCCACCATGACCATATGCTCCCGTCCAAACCACCACCCATTAAATTTAACCTGCCTACACACCCCGACCACACCTAAATTTTGAAAAGAGAAATCCTAGAAACTACCCCATATTACTGAACCCTTGGCCCAGTTGTTCGAAAGGCTAAGAAGAGTCGGTTTGATATATCCAGTGGACGGGAGAATTCCCAACCACTCTTCCAAATACTTTGATGCAACCAAATAGTGTGTTTACCATTCATGTGTACCTGGGCATAATACCGTGGACTTCTTTAGACTGAAGAATGAGATGGAATCGTTGATCAAGAGTGGAGCCATCCAGCGTAGCCTGGCACTGCCAACAGTGAATCATAACCATCTGTCGAACCATAGGAATCAAGGAGCTAATATGATCTCTTTGGATGAAGATTATTATCTGAAAGGGACTATCATTACAATTGGGAATGCCGAGGCCACAAGAGTTCAACCCCGAAGTGCTCCGTTGATTACTGTACAGTTGAAACCACCTGTGATGGTCCAGACATACCAACAATAGTCCATCACCGCTGTCAGGAATGAAGAGAGTCAAAAGTACAAGATAGTTCCATGGACGTAGCAGCAGAAAGGAAAGGGGAAATGACAAATTGTGCGGCTGCTCACGGAAGGACCATGTCAGGAAGATGTTACGCTCCGGGGGAGATAAACCGAGGAAATCCAAGTAAAGAACATATCCAAAGGAGAAACATAACGGATCTTAAGGCAGCAAAGTTCTCAAGGAAGATGACAACTAAAGAATATTTCGTGGAGGAATAATTGAAGACAACCCCTACACACATATCGATCATGGATCTGCTGATGAGTTCCGACAGTCATAAAGATGTTTAGATAAAGGTATTGAGTGGAGTAAATGTGCCAAGCATCACCACCAGTGAGGTGTTGGCAGCAACAATTAGAAAGATGGTCGAGGAAAATAGGATTTCCTTCCGAAAAGACGAACTTCTTGTGGAAGGTGTAGATCATAATGGAGCCCTGCACATTACAGTCAAGTGCGATGATAAAGTGGTGTCTCGAGTGCTTGTTGATGCAGGATCTAGAGTGAATATCTGCCCACTCTCTACTCTACCGGATTTGGGTATCCATTTGAGTGAAGTAAAGAAAGCCATGTGAGAGTGAGAGCTTTTGATGGGTCTCAGAAAGACGTCATTGGAGAGATCTATTTAGCCCTGCAGATCGGACCAGTTGAGTTCCCAATCTTGTTTCTAATAATGGACATTTCATCTTCATATAACTTGTTGCTGGGAAGACCCAGGATACATATGGCAGGGGCAGTTCCATCCACCCTCTATCAATGTATTAGAGTGGGATTGTCAAGAGATCATAATTCACGATGAATGGAGACAGTCAGCTTATCTAGAACATGTAGTTCCATTTATAGAAGGGTTGGATGGAATCGCCTTTCACACAGACAAAATCATGCAGACCATAGAGATAGAGAAGACTGAGCAGAATATGGGTATGCAGTCATCATACAGATCATAGATGGTCATGAGAGAGATGATGAAGTATGGGTACCGACCATGGACTGGGCTGGGAGCCTGATCAGATAGGATAAGAGAGTCGATTGAGCCGAAAGAGAAGAAAGGTACTGTTGGTTTAGGGTATCAATCTCAAACTGGAAAGACTTACACTGGTAACTTTGGGAAGAAGGCTTTTTTGCCAGAGCATGTAAACCGGGTCTGGGTCAGAGCTCAAGACCAGAAGATGACATCGTAGATGGAATGGAAAGACTATTTGCAGCCATGATAGAGGAATGCCACAACGATGATGATATCAAGACACAGACCATTCGGGATGCCAAACCAGGAGAGGCCTTGCAGAATTGGACCGCCAGTTCATCTCTGGTTCGCCGAAAGTCTTGGAAGTATGGAGTTGTAAAATATTTGAAAAACGCATGATCAATTGAGCCCTTAACCGTGACTGTAATGTTTTGTCAATTGCCTCATTGAATGCCTAGACGTTCCCCTTTTGATGAAATAAAAGAATTGCTTTTCTTATGATCATTGCAAATCTATTTACCACTTTATTTATACTTAGTTTTTCTTTTCAGTAATCAAATCGATAAGAAAACTGCATTTTGCGATTATGACATGTAATGAAACCTTCGAGCAAAACGATCCAAATTACGAGAAGTACGACAATGCTAACGATATGGTGGAATAGAAATGGGCTGAGTTCCCGGCAACAAATCAATACTAAAATCAATATCTCTATCGAGCGGCATGCCTAGAAGATCTGCCAAAAATACATCTGGATAGTCTCTCACTATCGGAACTGACTCAACGGTAGGAGTATCAACACTGACATCTCTCACAAAAGCTAGGTATGCATCACACCCCTTCTCAACCATTCGATGTGCCTTAAGGAAGGACACAATCCTGCTAGGAACATAATCCAAAGTACCCCTCCACTCCAACCACGTTAAACATGGCATAACTAAAGTCACCATCTTGGTGTGATAATCAAGAATAGCATGATATGGAGACAACCAGTCCATGCCCAAGATAACATCAAAGTCTACCCTACTGAGCAACAATAGATCAACTCTCGTTTCAAAACTACCAATAACAACTAAACACGACCGATACACACAGTCAACAATAATAGAATCTTCCACAGGCATGGATACATAAACAGGAGAACTCAAAGAATCATGAGATATACCCAAATATGGAGCAAAGTAAGATGATACATATGAGTAAGTGGAGCCTGGATCAAATAAGACTCATGCATCTCTATGACAAACCAGAACAATACCTGTGATAACTGCGTCTGATGCAACCGCCTCTGTCCTACCTAAAATAGCATAACATCTAGCCTGACCTCTCCCTCTAGGGCGACCCCTACGTGCCTAACCTCCACCTCTAGTTGGTTGCGTAAGTGGAGTGGCAACTGGAGCAGTAACCACGCCTTGAGAAGTCTAGGGACCCTATGGAATATGTGGGGCCTGAGTAGTCAGTGGAGGTGCACCCTCCTGAGTCTTGGGTAGTCCCTCACTATATGACGAGTATCACCTCACTCAAAATAAGCTCTCGGAGGATGTGGCTTCTAAAACTGGCTCGGGCCTGGTTGGCTGGACTGACCGCTGAAAGCACCCCGTGCAGGAGGTGTACTAGATAGGGGCGGTGCATATTGGGCAACTAGAGACTTGGAAGTAGCTGAAGTACCACTAGAAGCTGGAAGTGCTGAATGAACTAGACGGCTCACATAGCCTCTACCATGATGGGATGCAACTGGGGCACGGGCACCACTATATCCACCAGAATCTCGAGGCCTTTTGGCCTCCCTGTCCTCTCTTTCCTGGACCTGCATACCCTCTAATCTCTATGCGATCTCTACCACCTGCTGATATGGGTATCTGTCTCTAACTCTCGAGCCATGCTGAATCTAATAAAATTGTTGAGCCCCTCGATAAATCGACGAACTCGCTCTCTAACTATGGAAACCAAGGCAGGTGCATGTCTGGACAACTCACTGAATCTGACAGCATACTCTAAAACTGTTATGGTACCCTAGCGTAGCTTCTCAAACTCCGCATGTCATGCATCCCGAAGGCTCTAGGGAACGAACTCTCTTAAGAACATCTTTGAAAACTGAGCCCATGTGAATGAAGCTGCATCGGCTGGCCTACCCTCCTCGTAAACCCACCACCATTGATATGCTAGTCCTGAACTGGAATGTAGTAGAAGAAACCCCATTCGTCTCCACAATACCCATGGTGCGGAGAATACGGTGGCACTTCTCTAAAAAAAACCTCTGCATCCTCTGTAGCTAGGCCGCTAAAAGTAGAAGGGTGGTACTTCTTATACCTCTCAAATCTCAGTTGTTCCTCCTCGGATGTTGCTTCCCTAACCTCAAGCTGAACTGGAATAACCGGCTGCATTGGTATAACCTCTAGGACCTGGTCAACATGGACCTGTTGCTCTGGGGTACGGGCCGCGGGAGTTTGATCACCTCCCACAACTTGAGATATGGCTGGTGCAAGTGGAATCAACCCCGCCTGAGCTTGAGTACCAAACATGCTCAAGAACTATGTGAGGGTCTCCTGAAGTGCAGGGGTAGCAACATGCGCCTCAGGTGCCTGCCCCCCAACTAGAGCTACTGCTGGCTCCGCTGTCGCATCTCGGGCAGGTGCTCTAGTTGTACCACATGCCCCTCCTCGACCTCTTCCCCTGCTCCGGCCTCTCGCAGCTCTAATAGGGGCGCGGGTGTCTGGTCGTCGGATCCAGCGGTACGTGTCCTCACCATCTGTGAGAGAATAGAAAGAAAAAGAATTAGAATTTCAAAGTCAACAAATTCGCACGGTAAGGAATCAAAGAAGTGAAGTTTCCTAACAGTTCCATAGCCTCTCGAAGATAAGTACAGATGTCTCTGTACCGATCCGCAAGACTCTACTAAACCTGCTTATGATTTGTGACACCTATGAACCTAGAGCTCTGATACCAACTTTGTCACGACCCCAATCTCCCACCGTAGGATGTCGTGATGGCACCTAATCTCTAAGATTAAGTAAGCCTAACATAAATGAAGAAATAACAGAAATAATAATAGAACTTCAAATTTAAACCAACTAGCTATGGTAAGCACCCTCCACTTCCAACCAAGAGGTTGTGAGTTCGAGTCACCCCAAGAGCAAGGTGGGGAGTTCTTGGAGGGAAGGATGCCGAGGGTCATTTTGGAAACAGCCTCTCTACCCCAGGGTAGGGGTAAGGTCTGCGTACACACTACCCTCCCCAGATCCCACTAGTGGGATTATACTGGGTTGTTGTTGTTGTTGTTGTTGTAGCTATCATAAAAGAACTCCACAATGCAACTGACAATAACTCCCAAAATCTGATGAGACTGAGTCATAATCTCTACACGAATAAATTGAACCAATCTCTAATACATTAGTGTCTAAGTAAAGAGTAAGCAATAGAAAAAAAGAAAGGACAGAGGGTGACTCCGAGACCTGCGAATGCCGGCAGGTATACCTTGAAGTCTCCGATCCGAAAGCTCAACTCACGGATGCCTAGCCTAGTATGAAGCACCTAGATCTACACAAAACGATGTGCAGAAGTATAGTATGAGTATACCATAACGGAACCCATTAAGTATCAAGCCTAACATCGGTAGAGTAGTGACGAGATCAGGTTAAGATAACTACTGGAATAAATAAAGAAGCTGAATATGTATGATACAGTACAATAATGGAAACAAGTAAATGATACAATAAAGAAATACAACAACATAAGCTACACTAAATGTAAAACATTAAATGCAACAAAAAAGGAATCACATAACAAGAAGATCAAGGAAAGAATGCTGACAAAAAACAAGTGAGGAAAATGAGAGATAGCAACAAGAATCACGTCCAAGGTACCGCCTCGTATTCTCATTTCACAATTTCAATCAAAATCTTTCCATATATCACCGTAGGAGCCTTACATTTAGTTTTGAAAATTATTTTTCTGGAATAGTTATTCGCTTTAGCCCAACCTATCACACTGTGTGGCTTCAAGTAGTTCCCCTACTAGCAACATGCATATCAAGCCCACCTTATCTCACTGCATGTGTATCAACCCCTATGCTTATACCACTATATGCGTATCAATATCACAACTCTCATCTCAAGTGCCCAAATACCACAACTTTCTAAAAGAATCAATAATAACAATGTTTCCACAATAAATAGCACATGGATCAACCACAATGTATACAAGAGTCTTAACAATAGCAAAATAAAAGTGAATAGCTCAACAAGAATAGTATTTCAACAATTTACAACTTTGCCTCAATATCTGAACACGCTCCTAAGTCCAAAATCATTATACGAAGCTACCAGAATCATCAAAACTCCATTCCGGAGTCGTCTACACAAAAGTCAAACTCATGTTAACTCTTTCAACTTAAGCTTCCAATTATGGGACTAAGTGTCCCATTTTACTCTGAAAACCCACCCGAAACTAAAACCAACCACCTCGGCAAGTCACATAACCATAATATAACATAGAGGAGGAAATAAATAGGGGAACGAGGCTAAAATACTCAAAACGACTGGCAGGGTCGTTACTGCCAGTGAGTTGATTCAAACTTTGTGGAGACTTTAAGGTATACTTGATTGACGTTCGCAGGTCTTGGAGTCACCTTCTAGTAATCTTATGCTATTGTTTCTTTTGTTTCCGAACAGTATTGTATTAGAGATTCTTAGTGTATTTCAGTAGAGCTTATGACTCTGTACCACAATTTTCGGATAGTATGAGTGTGGTTCCACTTTGGTTTTATTATGTTGTTTATCAAAATAAATTAATAACTTGGACGTTAACTGCTAAATTCTCAATGTGTGTTAGGCTTATATAGTCTTAGAGACTAGGTGTCATCATGATTCCTCAGGTGGAATTTTACAAAATATATTCATTTGTTATACCTGTGCAGTTTATAAGCATAGAAAATAAGAGGAAGGAAATAACCAGAAACAAGTCAAAGAAATAACAGATATCAACAATAAGGTACCCTTTAAGGAGAAAACAAAGATGACAACATGCTCTTCCAACTTTCCACGTCAAAAATATTTACCAAATACACCAAATTCATATACTGAAAGAAGGTATGTACCCAGTACCACTAAGTCAAATACTCCTACAATAGGGTAGAGTGCTTATACATGATAAGGTTCCAATTTCATATTAATTACTGTTTAGAACTTTTACGTACGCCTTTACATGAGTCTGGTATATCAAGGTATGAGGATTTCTCTTTCTCTACATCAATATGGCACCTCCCAAATGTTCAACAATGCATTAAAAAGTCCAATGTGTACCTAAGAATGTATCTAAAAGCGTATAAAGGTTTTAAAGATGTAGGTTTCATGTATCAATGTACGAATATGTGTATTACATTTTACCAACTCAAGTCAACAAAATCATAATATCGTAGCAGCATACCGATCCCACATAGTACCATTGCGACGTGCAACCCGATTCAATATAATACCATTACAGTGTGCAATCGATCCAATATAATATTATTGTAACGTGCAACCCGATCCAATAGCCATAATACCGTTGCAATATGCAACCTGATCTCACCATATTAATCCACACATAAATAGTAACAACCAACAAACAACTCACCAAGGTAAAAATAACAAACAAGGTAGCAAGCATAGATGTAAGAGTAACAAACAAGGCAGAAAGCATAGATGTAGCACCAACGAGTAAGGCAAGATGCACATATGTGTATACAAGGAAAGGATAAACACTGTAAAATGCACGTCCCTCGTCCTCACCTACACGAAAATGCTCGTCGTACCATGAACTCTCACCCTCACCTGCACAAAATCACCGGTAGTGCCAATATCGTGTCACGACTCCATTTTCCCACCTCAGAATGTCAAGATGACACCTAGTCTTTAAGACTAGGTAAGCCTAACATGCATAGAGAAATAGCGGAAATAGTAATAAAACTTCGAATTTAAACCATATAAACTATCGTAATAGATCTCAACAGTACAGCTGACCATAACTCCCAAAATCTTGTGGAACTGAGTCATAAGATCTACGTGAATATACTATAAAATCCCTAGTACAACACTGTCTAGATAAAGAGTAAACAGTAGAAAAATAAGGATAGAGGGTGACTCCGAGGCCTACGAATGCCAGACAGGTATACCTTAAAATCTCCGAACTGAATGATCCATTCATTGATGCCTCACCTAAGTCGAGGTACTCTGGATCTGCACAAAAATGTGCAGAAGAGTAGTATGAGTATACCACAACGGTACCCAGCAAGTATCAAGCCTAACCTCGGTAGAGTAGTGACGAGGCCAGTTCAAGACACTTACTAGAGTAAGAAAACTGAACAAGTATAGTATAGTCTAATAATGAAAATGAGGAAATAGTGGCAATAAAGCAATACCACAAGGTAAGCTACAACTCAATTTAAAGCAATAAAGGCAACAGGGAAGGAACAGATAATAAGAACATCAAGAAAATAATGCGGACAAATGCAAATGAGGTAAATGAGAGATAACAACAAGAATCGCAATCGAGGTACCGCCTCGTAACCTCATTCCACAATCACAATCACAATCTTTCTTTATACCGCCGCGTGAGTCTTATAGTTAGATAGTTTTGACAAAAATATTTTTTCCGAAATAGCTACACGCACTTTAGCCCACCTTATGTTGCAGCGTGGCTTCAAGTAATTCCCTTACTAGCAACACGCACATAAATCCCACCTTATGCCGCCGCATGCATATTAACCCATATCCTTATACCGCCGCATGTGCATCAATATCACAACACAATAACAACTCGCACCACAAGTGCATATATGCCACAACTTGTCAAAAGAATCAATAATACCAATGTTACAACAATAAATAGCCCATGGTTCTACCACAATTTATACAGGAATCTTAACAATAATGAAATAAAAGTGAATAGCTCAACAAGAAAGATATCTCAACAATTTATCAACTTCGCCTCAATGTGATAACGACTTTTACAGCTTCAACACCAATAACTCAACAAGAAGATATTGCATGAAATAACAACCTCAAATAAGGTAATTCAACAATTAAGGAATTAACAAGATAATAAGGAAGGCAATAACTTCAACTAAAGCCTGTAAGTGCAAAATAACAACTAAGAGATAGAGCAAGTGTTAACAATGTCAAATAAAACATGTAAGGATAGATTAACGCATGTAAGGGTAGATTAACAATGAAAGTTATAACATGTTATGACAATTCAATTAAAGGCATAAAAAGAGTCTAAATAGCCTAAACCGGTCAAATACCACATATAGTCCCTGTACCCACTTGTCACCTTGCGTACATGACTTTCGCATAACACAATAGTACAATCAACCCAAATCCTAAAGGGTAGTTCCCCCACACAAAGATAGGCAAGATACTTACCTCAAACAAGCCAAATCAATCCCATAATAAGCCTTTTTCGCAAAAAAATAACTCCGGACGGTTCAAATCTAGACAAAATAACTTAATACCATAAATACAAATCACAAGAAACTATTCTGGATAATAAAGATACAATCTTTAAAGAAAATCAAAAAGTCAACCTCGGGCTCGTACCTCGGAACCTGACCAAACTTACAAAATCCTAACACACATTCAATAACGAGTCCAACCATCATAAAATTATCTAATTCCGACCTCAAATCGACCTTCAAAACCTCAATTTATGATTTCAGAGGTTTACACAAAAATCGCCAATTTTTTCTAACTCAAAACACTAGTTAAATGATAAAAATAATGATGGATTCATGAATAATAAGCAAATCCCAGTAAAAAAATACTTACCCGGTCCAATCCTTGAAAATTCCCTCCAAAATCTCCCAAAACCAAGCTCTCTAACTCAAAGTGTGAAATAATACTTTAACCCACGATTTGGGATTTTAAGTTTTGCTGCCCAGTTATTACATTTCGCCTACGCGAATGCGATATCCAAGTAGTGAACGCGATGACCATTCACCCATAACTACGCGATCGCGTACTGCCACTCGTGATCGTGATGAACAAATGTGTGATATTCCTGGCCTCTCCTTCCTTCTCTGCGAATGCGTCCCCACTCCCACGTTCGTGCTGAACGACCACTCAAAGCTTCGTGATCGCATCCTTAACCACGCGAACGCATAGAACAAATTACCATATGCCAGAATTAACCCTTCGCGGTCGCGTCCCTTTTCTCGCGATCACAAAAGAGGAAACCAGATGCGAGAAAAACAATAGTCAAGCAAAGTCCAAAATGAGTCCGAACTTGATCCGAAACACACCCGAGGCTCCCAGGACCTCATCCAAATATACCAGCATGTCCTAAAATACAATACAAACTTAGTCGAAGCCTCAAATCACATCAAACAACATTCAAATTACAAATCACACCCCAATTCAAGCCTAATGAACTAATAAACTTCCAACTTCTAAAACTAATGCCAAATCATATCAAACCAACTCCAATTAACTTCAAATTTTTCACACAAGTCATAAATGACACAACAAACCTACTCCAAATCCTGTAACTAAAATCTGAGACTGGTATCAACAAAATTAACTCTCGGTCAAAATTTTCAACCTTTCAAACCTTTAACTTTCCAGCTTTCGCCAATTCAAGCCAAAACGACCTACGGATCTCCAAATCCAAATCCAGACATACGCCTAAGTCCAAAATTATCATACGAAACTATCGGGGCCATCAAAACTCCATTCCGGTCAACTCTTTAAATTTAAGCTTCCAACCTTGGGACTAAGTATCCCAATTTACTTCGGAATGTCCCTGGAACCAAACCAACTACCCCGTCAAGTCACGTAACTACAAGTGAACATAAAATAGGCGATAAACAGGGGAACAGATCTATAATACACAAGATCTATACCCAATTCACCCTTTCATGCAGAAAATAATATCATTTATTAGGAAAGACACTTACCTCATCCGGCTAGTCTAAGGCTCCAAAACCGCTTTCCCTTTTTGAATTCACCTTCCAAATGACTTGAATCTAAACAAATAATACTTAAACAGGTCAAAAATAGGCTTTAGGAACTATCCTTATATCAAAAAGCTTCGATCTTTATCCAATTTTGAAAAGAAAATAAAAAGTCAACCCGGACCCACGTGGTCGAAATTTAAAATCAATATAAAATCTCGATGATTCATTATCTCCCGAGTCAAAATATATAATTTAATTTTCATATTAGATTCCAATACCATAAAATTCACTCTCTTAAGTTTTGGTTGAAAATTCAATTTTCTCTTGCACAATTTCATGTTTTGATGTTAATCTAGTGGTAGATTCTTGTAATAATCATAAATTTGAGTTAGGTTTATTTACCCCAATGAAGTAGATGAAAATCAACCTCAAAATCACCTCAAACCAAACTGTCTAGCTCCCAAAATGATAAAAATAAAGCTCAAGTTCTAAATGAGGCTAAATATACAAGTACAAAAATATTTCAGAAATAATAGCATTGCACCTCCTCCGCTAAAATAGTTATACCTTTTTGTACAGATATCAGAATGATGAATGGTTTAAATTTCTGAAAATTAAATTCAAAGATCTACAACTTTGATCAAAGCATATTTACCATATTCCTTATAGTTTCTCAACAAATTTCTTGCAAAATCAGGTTTAGTGCAGAAAATTACAATTTCAGCAATTCAAGTCTTTCAAAACTTGCTCGAAATGTGCCGAAACTCACTCGAGCCCATGAAAACTCCATCCAATAATTCCTACAAGTGCAAATACCCTATTTAGACTTGTCCAAAAGCTCAAAACACCCACGGGAATATCACAACAAAGAACTGAGGTTCAAATTAAATAGATTTTTTTTAAGTTGTTAAATTTTCATTCTTTTCAAAAGAGTGTCCAGATCACATTAGACACTTTAGATTACCTTTAAACTTTGCACACAAGTCCACTTCAACTATATAGAGCTATACAACTTAAAGCTTCCAAAATGAGAATTAGTCTTCCAAAATACTCCCAAATCTTTTGGAAGTCAAACCAACCATGAACACAAGTCATAAAACCATCAAATGAACCTATTTAATATCTCGAATTACAAAATAAAGTACTAGAACTCAAAACGACTAGTTGTGTCATTACACTCTATGATGGAGATAGTTGTATTCGATGGACCCATACATTTTCAAAATCTAAGTACATGTCTCTGGGGCTATTTAGTCAAGGAATTCAAAATTTTATACAACAGGTATACAGTTCAGCTGATCATATTACTCCATTTATCCTGAAATAACCATATTGCCCTTTAAATCCCAAGCAAACATGTGATGTGACATGCTATCTACTTATTCTCCCTTATTAGATAGTAGAATATTTGATATTATAATGAAGTCATGTTACCCCGAGGAAATTACTAATGACCAACAAAAGAAATTGAAAAGTAAAAAAAGAAAAAAGAAAAAAGAGAAATAGGAGAAAAAGACAAATAAAGGGTGTGTTGTGTAAACAGGAAAAACTTGGAGTGGGATTGTAAACTGCGAAGTTGCGTATTATTAGGGGTGGCATTTTGAGACCAAGACCAACTAACCCGCCCAACCATCCCAGCAAAATAATGGGTTGGACATGAAAGAATTTTATTGACGGGTCATTCTAGGCTAAGCCTATTTCAACCCGTTAAAATAGTTAGCCTAACTCTAACCCGTTTAGGTGCCCAAACAGACCCATAAAACTCCCAAAACCTAAACACAAGACGCTTTCTCTTCCACTCTCTGTGCACTCAAAAAAACGAACCGTTTCTCTCTGAACTTCAAATACGGTCTCCGGTCTCTGTCTTTTTTCCGGTGACTTCCATTTCTCCTGCGTCTTCCTTCTCTCCGGCGAACTCTTTGCCGGAGATTTCTCTGGATCTCGAATTTTGGCTATCACATAAGGTAAGTATTTGATCCTGTCAAGGGTTTCTCATGTTATCTTTTCAAATGGGCAAACCAAAGGCGACTAATTTCTTCATCGTTATGCTATTTAGTTCAGCACACTTATGTTAAAATAATGAGCTTTCCGTTGGTTTGGAATGTGTTTCATTTGATGTGATAAAAAGTGTCCATTTTCCACAAAGATAAAGGACTATTTGTGTCCATGGTTCTATAATAAGAATGAAAATACACCGACACTCATACATAAGGGACTATTTGGATTTTTTTCTCATTTCTACAACTTGCCTTTGTTTTGTTTCAAACATTTGTACTTTCTGCTCCAACAGTAGCATTATTTCTCTTTATTTTAGGATTTTGTTGTTGTTTCATAGTTTATGAGCTATTTAAAGTGAATTAGAAATGAAAATTTCTCTCATTTGTTCTTTTCTATAAGCATGTTTGGGGGAAACGAGTTTAATAGATTGAAAATCAGTTGCAATTTGACTACCCTGAATATGTTTGAGATCGATATATGGGGAGTTTCCCATTTAGAAGCTGAGCAGGAAAATTCCTCATTACAGGGAGATCTTTTACGTGTAATAATAGTATCAATATCATTTGGAAGATTTATGACTGAATCTCTGGCTCTGAGCTGCTTTTATTCTACATCTTGCAAACTCTTGTTTTTCCTCTGTTTCATATTAACACACTTATTGTTCTCCAATACAATAATGAAATAAGTGTTTCAAGTTCCATCGACAAGAATTATGCTACTTATTGTTCTCCATTACAACAATCTACTATAGGATCTCATTGTATAAGAAGATGTCGATGAAGCATGATGATGTAGAGTCTAATAAAATAAGTGTTTCAAGTTCAAAAATACAACGTAAAACTACTTCTGTTGTATGGGATTTCTATGAGAAGTTGTCATTGGATACGGATCCTAATAATAGACTTAGAGCTAAATGTAAGAAATGCGGGATAATATTTTTGGCTGACTCAAAAGCTGGAACAACAAATTTAAAGCGATATCTAGCTAAGCACAAGATTGAAGCATCAAAGTAAGGTATGCCAATTGATCATAGAGAATATCGTGAAGTTGTAGCCAATGTTATAGTTAGACATAACCTATCATTTAGTTATGTAGAATATGAAGGCATTAGAGAAGTGCATGCGTTCTTGAATCCTACGATTTAAACCATTTCAAGAAATACCGCAAAAGTTGATGTGCTTAAATTATATCATGATAAAAACGAGATCGTAAAAAAAATGAGCTTGAAGCTATTCTGAATAGAATCAGTTTGACATCTGATTTATGGTCATCAATCACATCAAATCGATATATTTGTGTTACTACATACTATGTTGATTTGGATTGAATTTTACAAAAGAGAGTTTTAATCTTTTGTCACGTGCCTCCTCCTCATAATGGTGCTATTTTGGGTCCAAAGTTGATTAATCTATTGAAAGAATGGGGAATTGAAAAGAAAATATTTTCTATAACTTTAGATAATGCAAGTTATAATGATGGTGTTGTGGGTTGCTTGATTGAGCATTTTAAGCTGATGGATTCTTTGCTTTGTGATGGAGACTTTGTCCATATCAGGTGTGCAATCATATTTTGAATTTGATTATTAAAGCAGGTTTGAAAATAATAGAGGGTGTTATTTTAACATTAGATAAATTATAAAATATATTAAAGGTTCTGAGTCAAGGATTGTAAAATTTGTTGAGTGTATCAAGAATCTTGGTTTAAAGTTGACGGGAAAAGTGCGCCAAGATGTGTCTACAAGGTGGAATTATACATATTTGATACTTGATAGCGCTCTTCCTTATCGTCGAGCATTTTCTAACTTCAAGATACTTGACAAAGACTTTACATGTTGCCCTTCAGATGAGGATTGGGTTAAAGCTGGAACAATTGCTAAGTTTTTAAGGCCTTTTTATGAAATCACTACACTATTTTCTGGGAGCCGTTATTTTACATCCAATTTATATTTTCACAAAGTTTGAAAAGTTCATATGTTGATAAGAGAAGAGATATGTAGTGAGGATCCTAATATTAAGGCGATGACTATGGAAATGGAGAAGAAGTTTACAAAATATTGGCAAGGCGACTATAGTCCAAACGCTTCTATGGCGATCATCCTTGATCCTCAATATAAGTTAAAATTGATAAAGTTTTGCTTCTCAAAACTTGATCCTTTGACTTGCAATGAAAAAGTTAAGATTGCTGAGGATAATTTGCATAGGTTGTTTGAAGAATGCATGACAATATTCGATGTTGGAATTTGTTACAACCCAAATTCTCGTACCTTAGATCATGCCGTAAGTTAGTCCACGTAAATCCAAGAAGAGATTATCTTTGAGATGATAAAAAGTTAATCCTTTTGGTCTTAAACGATACAAGGGTGTATAAGAGTGGTTAATAAGTATTAGAAGTTAAACGAATCAAGGATGTTGTAACCCGTATTTTAGGGTATCACTAGAGGTGATTAACTTTTCCAAGAGGTATTGTTTTAAGGTATTTGTATCATATAATATCCGTATCATAAGTTTTGAAGTCAAGCGACTTATGAAACAAAAGTCGATAAAAGTTGTCGCAACTTAGGTTTATAATTTTACTTAAACTTTAGGTCAAATGTTACTGCATATTTCTCCCAATGTGCTTGGAATTATGGGGTGATCTACCTATCAAAGTGAAGATCTATGAGTCTAGTTTCCAACGCATTAAACCGTTTGTCGATACGATCTCGGAATAGAGAGATATTCNTGACTTCTCGACCTTCGCTTTTCATACTTGACCTACTAGTACCGAGTTGGTTTTGAGTAGTTATTGTGATCGGGAATGGTGCTGCGAGTATGCTTTGTGTAGTATGTTATGTGATTATATCTGTGGTTATGGTTATGTCTTGATATAGCTTGTTCAGACTTATACAGTATGTAGATGTGAGATTCGGGTCTTATAAGAAATTCTGGATGTTAAAAATTGGGTCCTACGTTTTACGGAATAATGTTAAAGTAATGATCTTCAATTATGGTGTTTTCAGGCCTATATGGAATAGGGTGACTTGGTATCACCTCCGGGTATGTGCGTGGTAAGGTGGAATAGTGATTTGAAGGTTTAGGAAACAACTCCTGGCACGTTCGAGTATGAACGTATGTTTAAGTGGGGGAGAATGTAACGACCCGACGGGTCATTTTGGGAATTAACGCTCCTTTTTATTATTTGAAGTCTTGAATAGCTTCATATGATGCATTATGACTTGTGTGAATCATCGGTTTGGTTTTCAAGTATTTTGGAATTTGTTCGGAAGGATGAAGTTCATGTTTGAAGCTTTAAGTTGGAAGAGTTGAGCAAATTTGACTTTTGTACAAATGACTCTGGAATCGATTTTTGATGGTTTCAATATCTCCGTATGGTAATTTTGGACTTATGAGTGTGTTTGGATATTTGTTTTGAAGCCCGTAGTTGAATTTGGCTTGAAATGGCGAAAGTAAGAAATTAAA
>AWOL01S0008956.1:7113-22615 GCA_000715115.1 Nicotiana otophora
ATCCCAAACTGACATTGATAACATTGAAATGCACTTCAACCCAAATTTATAAAATTCTTCCAAAATGCCAACTTCCACAATAGGCGCCGAAACGCTCCCGGATCATCCAAAACCCGATCCGGACATACGCCCAAGTCCGAATTCATCATACGAACCTGTTGGAACCTTCAAATACCGATTCCGAGATCGTTTACTCAAAAACCCAACCTTAGTCAATTCTTCCAACTTAAAGCTTTATAAATAAGAACTTTCTTTCCAAATCAACTCTAAACTCCCTGAATCTCAATTCCGACTACGCGTACAAGTCACAATATCTGAAGTGAAGTTGCTCATGGCCTCAATCTGTTGAACGGCGCGCTAGAGCTCAAAACGACCAGTCGGGTCGTTACAAAGATTACTTTATTATTTTTGTTATTAAAATATTTTTAATGATTATTTAATTTTTTCTTACCTTATAAATAAATTTGTATAGTTTATGAAAATCTTATTTTGGTGCTTGAAATTTTTTATCTTTTAAAGCCATCAAATCTTTAATATCTTAAGTAAATTTTAGTTTTATTTTATATTTTAACTTACTCCAAAGTATAAATAGTCATAATTTATCTCAATTTACATCTTTCTATATTGTTTTTATTTTTTCTATTATAGTTTTTTAATTAATTCTTTACCTCTATATTTCTAGCTAATATAGAAGAAAATCTATGAGTGTATCAATATATAGATAAAGATATAGATATATAGATTAGATTTGTCTAAGATATATTTAAATTATGTCTAAGAACTATTTCATTCAACTACTTCCATTAATTATATTTCATTAATAATTCTTAATTATTAATAGCTTAAGTAAATTTTAGTTTTATTTTATATTTGAACTTACTCCAAAGTATAAATAGTCATAGTTTATCTCAATTTACATCTTTCTATATTTTTTATTTTTTTCTATTATAGTTTTTTAATTAATTCTTTGCCTCTATATTTCTAGCTAATATAGAAGAAAATCTATGAGTGGATCAATATATAGATAAATATACAGATATATAGATTAGATTTGTCTAACATATATTTAAATTATGTCTAAGAACTGTTTCATTCAACTACTTCCATTAATTATGTTCCATTTATAATTCCTAATTATTAATGTTGTTCTAAAATTACTAAATGGCTTCTTTTTAGCTTTCCACTTGGCTTAACCACAATGCATACTACCCTCTTTTTAATATAATATAGATATAGATATAGATTATGTAACGACCCGACCGGTCGTTTTGAGCTCTAACGCGTCGTTTAGCAGTTTGAGGCTATGAGCAACTTCACTTCAGGTATTATGACTTATACACGTAATCGGAATTGAGATTCAGGAAGTTCAGAGTTGATTTGGAAAGAAAATTCTCATTACGGAAGCTTTAAGTTGGAAGAATTGACTAAGGTTAGATTTTTGAGTAAACGGCCTCGGAATCAGGATTAGAAGGTTTCAGCAGGTTCGTATGATACTTTCGGACTTGGGCGTATGTTCGGATCGGGGTTTGGATGCCCGGGGAGTGTTTCGGCACCTATTGTGGAAGTTAGCATTTTGGAAAAATTCCATAAATTTGGGTTGAAGTGCATTTCAATGTTATCGATGTCCGTTTGGAATTTTGAGTCTAAGAATAGCTCCGTATGGTGATTTCGGAATTGTGAGCGCGTCCGGAAGTAGATTTGGAGGTCCGTAGGTCATGTATGGCGTCGGTTGGCGAAAGTTAGGAAATTGAAGGTTTTTGAGAAGTTTGTCCGGAAGTGGACTTTTTTATATGGGGGTCGGAATCTGATTTCGGAAGTTGGAGTAGGTTCGTAATGTTAAATGTGACTTGTGTGCAAGCTTTGAGGTCAATCAGACGTGATTTGTTAGGTTTCGGCATCGAATATAAAAGTTTGAAGTTCTAAAGTTCATTAAGCTTGAATTGGAGTGCGATTCATGGTTTTAGCATTATTTGATGTGATTTGAAGGCTCGACTAAGTTCGTAATATATTTTGGGACGTGTTGGTATGATTGGTGGAGGTCCCGAGGGCTTCGGGTGGAATTTGGATGGTTAACGGATTGAAATTCGACTTGAGGGATCTGTTGAAGTTGTTGTCATGATTGTTGCTAGTTTCCTTATACACGATCGCGAGTGGAAGTCCGTGATCGCATAGAGTTATTTGGAGGCGACTGTGAAATGTGCTATGCGGTAGCGATGATGGACATGCGATCGCGGTGCGGTGGGTAGTTATGCTACGCGAATGCGACTGCGGTAATGCATTCGCGAAGAAGGAATGAGGGATGGCCTGATGCTACGCGTTTGCTCATCGCGATTGCATGAGGAGGAGTGCGATCGCGAAGTGTTGGGTTACAGAACATCGCGTTCACGTGGGCTTGTGCGCGGTCACGTAGAGGAAAATACGGAGGCAGTGTGCTTAGCCTTCGCAATCGTGAAGGCACTCCCGCAATCGCGAAGAAGGGTGGACCTGGGCTAGGCAGAATGTTTTAAAAGTAGGGTTTGAGTTCATTTCACCCATTTTCACACAGCTTGGGCGATATTTGGAGCTTTTGAAGAGGGGATTTCATCATTAAGCATGAGTTAAGTGATTTCTACTAGTTGTGAGTTACATACAAGGTTTATATATGGATTTAGGCATGTAACTTTGTAGAAATTTGGGGTTTTGAAGAAAAACCTATAAAATTTATATTTTTGGATTTTTACCACGAATATTGGACATGGAATTGAGAATAAATTATATATTTGAGTCCGTGATGTCATGGGAAAGGTTTATCTTCGAAAAGTTTCAGAATCCGGGCACGTAGACCCGAGGGTGACTTTATTGACTTTTCAAGCGGAGTTGGAAATTATAATAAATTGATTAATTATGAGTATTAGAGTATATTTTGATTGGGTTGCAACTTATGTGACTAGTTTTGGAGCGACTGGCATCAGTTTGAGGTGTTAGGGAGGCTTTGGAGCCGGTTATGGAATTTCGGAGCGAGGTAAGTCTCATTTCTAACCTTGTAAGAGGGAATTTACCCCATAGGTGAAATAATCAATGTGTGCTCCTATTTGTGGGGGCTACGTATGCACGAGGTGACGAGAGTCATGCGTAGCTACTATTATGCTTAAGTTCGGATAGTCTAGGACCAAAAAGCATGCTTTACTTGTAATATTTGCAATCTTGTTGTTAATGTAAAATGCTTAAATCATATCGAACTTTGTTAATAAATTTCTAAAAGGCTAGACATCGTTTTCTTGACTTTTAAAAGAGAAATTACCTTTTCCTTGGATAATTGCCCCTTGATGAATTATTGATTGATTATTTGAATGTGTTATCTTTTGTGGAATGGGCTGAACGCCTCGATAGATTAAATAGATGCATCTATGGTTCGTTCCATTCGACCCTCTGGCAGTGCACAATTTAAATATTATGTTGGATCAGGCCGTACGACCTCGGCATGATTTGCGCATGCTTGTATTGCCTACCTTAATATATATGACAATTGATATGGCCTCACTGGCCAGTGTAACGACCCGACCGGTCGTTTCGAGAGTTATAGCCCCGTTTCCCCCATTTCTTATTCTTTTTGTGTCCTTCATCTATAAGGTGTTATACCGGGTTAGTTAGTTCGGGTCCGGAGTGGCTTCGGAATGAATTGAGATATTTAGTCTCTAAAGTAGAAGCTTAAGTTGGAAAAGTCAACCAAACGTTGATTTTTGGGTAAACGACCTCGGATTTGAATTTTGATGGTTCCGTTAGCTACATTAGGTGATTTTGGACTTGGGAGCACGTTCGGAATGAGATTTGGAGGCCCGCGGTAGAATTAGGCTTGAATTGGCGAAAGTTAGGATTTTGGCGATTTTGGTCGAAAGTGAAAATTTGATATCGGGGTCGGAATAGAATTCCAGAAGTCAGAATAGGTTCATGGTGTTATTTATGACTTGTGTGTAAAATGTGAGGTCATTCGGACGTGGTTTGGTTGGTTTCGGCATCGGTTGTCGAATTTGAAAGTTTAGAAGTTCTTAGGCTTGAATCTGAGGGTAATTTGGTATTTTGACATTGTTTTGAGTGATTCGAAGGATCGACTGAGTTTGTATGTTGATATACGACTTGTTGGTATGTTTGGTTGAGGTCCCGAGGGGCTCGGGGAGATTTCGGATGCTCAACGGAAGGAAGTTTTGGACTTAGGCTTGGCAGATTTTCTGGTGTTCTAGTATTTTCGCACCTGCAGTGGGAGGCCCGCAGGCACGGCCCGCAAAAGTGCTCAGGAAGTCGCAGATGCGGGAAAGGCTTGGTTGGATTGGAATCACAGGTGCGAGAAAGGGGATGCATCTACGAGCCCGCAGATGCGAGGCTGAGACGCAGATGCGGAAGAGAAGAGTTTGGCTGTTTTTGCAGAAGCGAAGGGAAATGCGCAGGTGCCCGTCCGCAGGTGTTAGACTTGGGATGGAGGTGCGGGGCCAGTGCGTTAAGTGAGTTTTTGCAGAAGCGGAGTTCTCAACCACAGAAGCGGCTCTGCAGGTGCAGATATTGGACCGCAAGTGTAGTTTTGCTGGGCAGAAAGTATAAAAAGCGGACTTCGAGAGTTTTCCTCATTTTCACAATTTGGAACACGGACTTTGGAGCTTTTGGAGTGATGTTTGGAAGGAAATTCGAGGGTTATCACCGAGGTAAGTTCCTTGAGCCTAATTATCCTTAGCTATGGTATTTTCCCGTTGATTTCTTATCCAATTAGTGGGGTTTTGAAGTGAAAATTGGGGGTTAGGGCTTGGGATTTTGGAGAGTGTAATTTGAGTATTTGAGGGACCAAATGATGTCGGATTTTGATGAATTTCATATGGTTAAACTCGTGAGTAATTGGGCTTTTGGGTTTTATGACTTTTGTCGGATTTCGAGACGTGGGCCCGGGGGGTCGAATTTGAGTTGATTTCGGGTTTTGAGTCTAATTTAGTAGTTTTCTTGTGGAATTGATTCCTTTAGCATATATTAATGGTATTATACTGCTTGTGGCTAGATTCTGGACATGATTTTTGTGTCATGTGATGATTTTGAGGTGACGCACATGCTAGGTGACGGGTGGGTGAGCATGCACCATTAGGGATTTGTGACTTGGTCCGTCCCATAGCAATTGTAAAGTTGAAAAACCTGTTGTAGCCATATGCTCTTTATGTGCTTTAGAAAGATTTACTGTAAATCATGCTAGATACCATGTCTAGGCCTTATGCCAGTATTGCTTGGACCCTTAGAGGTCGTTTCTTGTTGTCCTCTCACTGTTTTAGTTGATATCCCGTACTCAGTCATGTTCATGCATTCTTACATCATAGCTCAGTCTCTGTTATTCTATTTGTTGCATCATGTTAATGTTGTTTGGTCTGATTTCTTTGATTTCTGAGAGCCCGAGAGACTGGAGAGGTTTATGACTGAGTGAGGCCGAGGGCCTGTTTGTGAGGTATTGTACCTTAGCACGTGAGTTGTCTGTGCAGATTCTGATATAATATTATAGCATGTGAGTTGTCCGTGCAGCATGTGAGTTGTCCGTGCAGATTATAGCACTTGGGTTGTATGAGCCCCTCCGGATTTTGAACACCCCCAGTGAGAGCAGGTACCTACTAAGTGCGAGTGCCGAGTGCTAAGCGATTGTGAGGCATGAGTGATGGTGAGGCATGAGTGATTGTGAGGCCGAAGTGATTGGAAGGACTGAGTGATATTAGCCCGAGGGGAAGTATATGATTTCATCATCCATGCTCATAGTTTCTTTGAGTCCTTGTTTGAGAACTGTTGAAAGATATTTCTAATTGATTTACTTGAACTTGATTTAAACAAGCTGATTTGACTTAAACTCTGGTTACAAAGCATGCCGCACTTTACTAAATTTTTGTGATATGAACGGTACTTGCATTTAGATCGTCACTACTTCTCAGCCTTTATGTATTTCTGTTACTTACTAAGTTGGTGTACTCACATTACTCATTGCACCTTGTGTGCAGATCCACGTATTTTTGGTCACGGTAGCGGCTGCTGATAGTCCTGTAGCTGATCATTGGAGTTAGCAAGGCAGTTGCCTGGCAATCGCAACCCTGTTTTCTCCTTCTGTATCTCCCCCTTAGTTGTATTTTGGATTTTTCCCAGACTATGTTAGTTTTATTGTTGTCGGACCATTTTTAGTAGTTGCTCATGACTCAGTGACACCCCGATGTTTGGGACTTTTCATTCCGCATTTCTATTTTTTTTTTTTTTGAGTTCAACCCTTGTTTCATTTATGAAATTATGCTATACAAGATGCCTTTTGGCATATCTTTGAATGAATTGTTGTAGTATTGTAGGAGCAGGCTGGCCTAGTACCATCAATAGGCGCCATCACGACAAGTTTGAGTCTAGGGTCATGACAACCGGAGATATAAATTGTTAAAAGATGAAAATAAATTTGGATATTCCTTAATTATAAAAGAATTGCTTACTTACTTCAAAATAATGAGCTTACAGCCGTTCTACGAAATCCATACTTAATCATGCCATTGGTATTTTATTTATAGCCCATAGTAAGTGTCTGAATCGACCCCTCGTCACTACTTCTTCAGGGTTAGGCGGGATACTTACTAGGTACGTGTTGTTTTCGTACTCATACTACACTTGCTACACGTTTTGTGCAGGTACATATATGACTAATGGCCTTGTAGGCACAGAGGTGCGGTTATTACGGGGACTTAGGTGAGCTGCATCTTATGTGCGACCCGCAACCAGCAGAGTCTCCTTCAGAGTATTGTATTTTCTTTCCTGTCCAAATTTGTATTCCGGACAGTTATTGTATTTTATTTTAAATTCCTAGAAAAGGCCCATGCACTTGTGACACCGGGTTCTAGGATGATTACAAGATGTTCAGTATTGAAATTTGAAAACATTGTTATCTATTCTGTAAATTCATCTTTTACTAGTTAAATTGAAGTAAATTTACGATTTCAAAAATATTAAAATGCGAATTTAATTGATTATTTAGTGTTGGCTTGCCTAACAGTGGTGTCCAGCGCCATCATGACCTTTAACGGATTTTGGATCATGACAACATGGTATCAAAGTAATAGGTTCACTTAGGTCTCACGAGTCATAAGCGGGTCTAGTAGAGTCTTGTGGATCGGTACAAAGACGTCTGTACTTATCTTCGAGAGGCTACAAGGCTGTTAGGAGAACTTTCCTTCTTGATTCCTCATCGTGCGATTTGATTCCTTTGAGGTTTATGCCTTCATTACTTTCCCATTCAATCTTATGCGAAGTGAAGCGCTGGTTATAAATTGGGAATTGAGGAATTGTAATGGTTCTACAAAAGTGGTGCGGGATGTTTCTCCCTGCGTAGATGATTGGGCTATTGCCGTCGCCTTGTGGAAGGATATTCTTTCATTTCAGCTCAGTAGCTGTACTTTTGAGAGCTTTGAGGCTATGCACAGGTTGCTATGATGCTCATGAGTTATTTTCGCATAGTATTGATGTGACGGCAGGGTGCTACGCCATGTGTCGGGGCAGCGAATGACTTGAAAGAAGGTTTACTCAGTGCATGATTTAGAGATCCAGTATTTTATTTCTGGCAAAGGAAAGGCAATCGTACTACGAATGTTCACGTTTGGGTTGACGGAGTAGCGAGACTTGGTATTTCGAGCATGGTGGAATTTTCATCTGTGATGTGGTGTCGTCGCCCTGGATTGAATGTGTTAAGTTCTCCGATGTTATGGTCTTCATCAATTTGCCTTCGGGGCAGGGTAGTATGAAATAGTGTCGGGGAAGCGGCTGTCAGAGATCGCAGTGTGCGGTGGTTCAAGACTTAATCAGTGGTACGGGTGTTGAGGGCTCAAGGAAGATGATCTTTGAAAAGGTTTAAAGTTGGTAGCGATCTATCGGTTCAAGTGCTACAGAGGTAGATTATGATTTAAGGCAATAACTGGGAAGCGAAGGATGAGGAAGGACATGTGGGAGGTGTCTCGCGATGGTTAAACTTCTAGGAGGCCAAGTGTGAGAAACATGAGTCGGGTAGTTGCTTAAAGGAGAGGGTTTGACCAAAGTGGGAGAGTGGCAGAGTATCATATGGGTTCTATGGTAGGATAGCTACACGCCTTTGGGAAAGTTTGGAGTGATTAGGGTTCATGGTGGACAGTGACTAGGTCTACGAGCTTAATTTGGAATATTGGCTGCTATATTAAGGAAGATTGGGTGTGATAGGAGGGGGTAGCTTAATATGAAAAAGGATACAACATGACTTTGGATTGGAATGTATTGTCGCATGTTTAGTTGATGCCAATGGGGAATGAACGGCCTTGTACAACTGGTGAATGAGCACGGGCTCAGGATGGTTTGTTGGCTTCATGGTAATTGTACTCGATGCAGCATTGTTGGAGGATGTCGGCATGGAATTTTCACAAGTGGGATATCTCATGTGAGCAGGTTAGCGGTTGTGTGGTGTTGATGAAGCTTCTACGAAGAATTTTACTGGTTATCCAGTAAGAGGTCGAATATGTGAATATGGCTAGTGATTCAGAATATTCATGAAATGTTTAACATAAGGATTTCGAGGAAATTTAGTGGGTTTATTGTGCAATATCATGTCAATAGGAGATAAGGAATCTTGGTGGGTTCCAGGGTTATGCAATGGTAGCTTCAGGCTAAGTGGGAGAGCCCCACCGTCTGTGATTGGATTGTGTAATTGTCAACTATTGCAGTTTCTGGTTATCAGTGTATTGATGGGTCGCTATGACTAAGGGAAGATAACATCAGCAGTAATTTGAGCAAAGGATTTGAGGAATGTGAGCTATATTTGGCCTTATCGATTCATGTTCAGGCTTTGGGAAGACTCAGAGTGTATGCTTCGTGTAGATGTAATGTACAGGGAAAGTGAGGCAACCGGGTATTTCTTTGAGAAAGTATCCATGTGCTAGCAGGGCCTTGGAGTTGATCATGTTTGAAAATAAGTCAGAGTAAGTGACTCTTAATAACGGTCTTAGTGGATTCAAAAAAAAATATTTAAAGTGCGGTGCCTAAGGATTTCGAGCCCGTAGTAGGGTTAAGTATCGAGCTTTTGCAGCGGATTATGAAAAGGGCTTGGAGTGTTCTGCATTATCTTCGGGTTGTGGTGTAACATTGGAGAAATGGAAGAAAATAACTTCGGACTCATATAGGAATTATCAAAATATGTATACCCATTGAAGATGCGAATATGCGCACAACTGAGTTGTGGTAGCACGGGTAGGTGCACGAGGTGCTAATCAGTGATTTCGGACAACTCCAGTGCAGTTCTTAGCATGTTCGAGGATGAACGTATGTTTAAGTGGGAGAGAATGTAACGACCCGACTGGTCGTTTTGAGCTTTAGTGCGTTGTTCAGCAGTTTGAGGCCATGAGCAACTGTGCTTCAGGTATTATGACTTGTACGCGTAGTCGGAATTGAGATTCAGGGAGTTCAGAGTTGATTTGGAAAGAAAATTCTCATTTCGAAAGCTTTAAGTTGGAAGAATTGACTAAGGCTGGATTTTTGAGTAAATGGCCTCGGAATCGGGATTTGAAGGTTCCAGCAGGTTCGTATGATGATTTTAGACTTGGGCGTATGTTCGGATCGGGTTTTGGATGCACCAGAAGCGTTTCGGCACCTATTGTGGAAGTTAGCATTTTGGAAGAATTTCATAAATTTGGGTTGAAGTGCATTTCATTGTTATCGATGTTCGTTTGGAATTTCGAGTCTGAGAATAGCTCCGTATGGTGATTCCAGAATTGTGAGCGCCTCCGGAAGTAGATTTGGAGGTCTGTAGGTCATTATAGAGTCGGTTGGCAAAAGTTAAGAAATTGAAGGTTTTTTAGAAGTTTGACCGGAAGTGGACTTTTAGATATCGGGGTCGGAATCCGATTCCGGAAGTTGGATTAGGTCCGTAATATCAAATGTGACTTGTGTGCAAAACTTGAAGTCAATCGGACGTGATTTATAGGTTTCGGCATCGAATATAGAAGTTTGAACTTCTAAAGTTCATTAAGCTTGAATTGGAGTGCGATTCATGATTTTTAGCATTGTTTTATGTGATTTGAAGGCTCGACTAAGTTCGTAATGTGTTTTGGGACGTGTTGATATGATTGGTGGAGGTATCGAGGGCTTCGGGTGGAATTTGGATGGTTAACAGATTGAAATTCGACTTGAGGGATCTGCTGAAGTTGTTGTCATGACTGTTGCTGGTTTTCTTATACGCGATCGCGAGAGGAAGTCCGCGATCGTGTAGCGTTGTTTGGGGGCGACTGTGAAATATGCTATGCGGTCGCGATGATGGACCTGTGATCGCGGTGCGATGGGTAGATGTGCTACGCGAATGCGGCTGTGCTAACGAAGAAGGAATGAGGGATGGCTTAATGATATGCATTTGCTCAACACGATCGCGTGAGGAGGAGTGCGATCGTGAAGTGTTGGGTTACAGATCGTCGCGTTCACGTGGGCTTGTGTGCGGTCGCATAGAGGAAAATGCAGAGGCAGTGTGCTTAGCCTTCGCGATCGTGAAGGCACTCCCACGATCGCGAAGAAGGGCGGACCTGGGCTGGACAGAATGTTTTAAATGCGGGGTTTGAGTTCATTTCACCCATTTTCACACGGCTTGGGCGATATTTGGAGCTTTTGAAGAGGGGATTTCATCATCAAGCATGAGGTAAGTGATTTCTACTAGTTGCGAGTTACATACAAGGTTTATACATGGATTTTGGTATGCAAATTTGTAGAAATTTGGGGTTTTGAAGAAAAACCTAGAAATTTATATTTTTGGATTTTTACCACGAATTTTGGACATGGAATTGAGAATAAATTATATATTTGAGTCCGTAATGTTATGAAAAAAGTTTATCTTTGAAAATTTTTGAAATTCGGGCACGTGGACCCGAGGGTGATTTTATCGACTTTTCAAGCGGAGTTGGAAATTGTAATAAATTTATTAATTATGAGTATTAGAGTATATTTTGATTGGGTTACAATTTATTTGACTAGTTTTGGAGCGACGGGCATCAGTTTGAGGTGTTAGGGAGGCTTTGGAGCCGGTTATGGAATTTCGAAGCTAGATAAGTCTCCTTTCTAACCTTGTAAGAGGGAATTTACTCCATAGGTGAAATAATCAATGTGTGCTCCTATTTGTGGGGGCTACGTACGCACGAGGTGACGAGAGTCCGTGCGTAGCTACTATTATGCTTAAGTTCGAGTAGTCTAGGACCCAAAAGCATGCTTTACTTGTAATATTTGCAATCTTGTTGTCAATTTTAAATGCTTAAATCATATCAAACTTTGTTAATAAATTTCTAAAAGGCTAGACATCGTTTTCTTGATTTTTAAAAGAGAAATTGCCTTTTCCTTGGATAAATTCCCCTTGATGAATTCCTGATTGATTATTTGAATGTGTTATCTTTTGTGGAACGGGCCGAACGCCTCGGTAGATTAAATAGATGCATCTATGGTTCGCGCCATTGGACCCTCTGGCAATGTACAGTTTAAATATTATGTTGGATCAGGTCGTACGACCTTAGCATGATTTGCGCATGCTTGTATTGTTTTCCCTAAAATTTATGACAATTGATATGGCCTCACTGGCCAGAGATATAAATTGTTAAAAGATGAAAATAAATTTGGAGATTCCTTAATTATAAAAGAATTGCTTACTTACTTCAAAATAATGAGCTTACAGTCGTTCTACGAAATCCATACTTAATCTTGCCATTGGTATTTTATTTACAACCCATAGTAAGTGTTCGAGTCAACCCCTCATCACTACTTCTTCGGGGTTAGGCGGGATACTTACTGGGTACGCGTTGTTTATGTACTCATACTATACTTGCTGCACGTTTTGTGCAGGTACAGATATGACTAGTGGCCTTGTGGGCGCAGATGTGCGGTTATTACGGGGACTTAGGTGAGCGGCATCTTATGTACGACCCACAGCCAGCAGAGTCTCCTTTAGAGTATTGTATTTTCTTTCCTGTCCAAATTTGTATTCCGGACAGTTATTGTTCTGGGATGATTATGGGATGTTCAGTACTGAAATTGGAAAACATTGTTATATATTCTGTAAATTCATCTTTGACTATTGAAGTAAATTTACGATTTCAAAAATATTAAAATGCGAATTTAATTGACTATTTAGTGTTGGCTTGCCTGACAGTGGTGTCCGGCGCCATCACGACCTTTAACGGATTTTGGGTCGTGACAGATTATATATGGTAACTTTATTCCTTTAATATATATATAGATATATAGATATAGATATAGATATAGATATAGATATAGATATATAGATATCTTAACAAAAGCAATTTAGGAAAAATAACTTATTTTTTATATAAATTATTTATTTATGTGACTGCAAAATATAAAAAAGAAGTTTCTTGCGCCACCCAAGCAATATTAGAATTTGGTTAAAACTTTAAACCCTAGCCTCATAATCTCATCTCAAATATGGAGAATTCTTACCTACACAAATTCCAAGCATCTATGTCTGTCCCTGAATATGTGAACAAATACGGAGTTTTAGAGAGTAGCGAACATCTTTGGGATGAACTCGTGACCTTATCTGGTAAAATTTACAATATTTATTTTGGTTTATGTTTTTGTTTTTTAAAAAAAAAATTACATCTTATAAATGTCTTTTGTGTAGGAAGTATAATGAACAAACGTGCGATTTCTACAAAGCTGTTTTTCTATGATTTACATGGTGAAGGTGCCAACGTTCTAATTAAGGCAAGTACAAAAGATTTTGAGTTGCCTGATGAGGAATTTATTAAATTTCATTCTGGTGTGAAGCGTGGAGATATCGTTGGAATTATGGGATTTCCTGGAAAGAGTAAAAGGGGAGAACTGTGTATATTTTCCAAATTATTCTTCATGTTATCTCATTGTTCATCAGATGGTTCGTTGCCACATGGATGCAACAAAGGTTAGCGAATATTTTGTCCCGTAATTAGAGGGCTGATTCGGAATTTAAAATTTATGAGTTCTTACTGGCCCTAAAGTTAATACTGCAATAATGACTGAATTCACAATTAACTATTTGTTGAAATTTAGTTAAATTTATTTTGCATTGTGTCTAAGAGCAGTTTAATTGAACTACTATATCCAATTGCGATGCAGAACACTCAAGAAAGAATAATAGACGAAAAGGATTGCTAGCGTTTTAGAGCTATATTAGTATCAAATCTTGTTTTGTCCAGTAATTAGAGACAAATTCCAGACTTGAAATTTATGGGTTTATATGACGACCTCAAATTAATAATACAATAATTGTTCACAGTCAAATATTTATAAATATTTAGTTTTAGTGAATTTCTTAAATGTAGACTCGGAGAAAACAACCAGTAGCCAAGTTGGAGCCTCATTGTTTTTTTTTAATTAAAATTTTAATTTGGCTTCCATTGATCATTGGTGTTCAAAATATTATATACAATATGAGTTTGGCATACCAAACTTGTATGTCTGCCTTTTTGCAGGGGCAGATCCAACCCTACGGTATCGGGTTCATCTGAACCCATTATTTTTGACACAAAGTATAAAATTATGTTTAAATATTTATTAGAATTTTAATAAATAATAGATATGAATCCATAACATCAAATATATTATGGGTTCAATGCTAAAAACTTTAAAGGTTAAATCCATGAAATTTAAATCTTGGATCTACCTGTGCGTTTTTACATGTAACTTCGACAAATGTTTAATGTTATTTTTCATATTGGTGATACTTCCTTTTTCTTAGATAAATAAAACCCACCTTGTTGGCGTTGTTAGGCCCAGAGGCAAATCTAGCCTTATTATTACATCGGGTTCTATTGAATCTATAACTTTCGACGTGGAGTATAAATTTATAAAAATTCACTACGTATGAACCCATAATTTTAAAAACACAATAGATTCAATGATAAAGACCTTAAAAGTTGAACTCGTAGAGTTTAAATCTTGGATCCGCCTCTGGATAGGCCAACACCAACCCGTATATTAAAAAAGAATAGTTCTAATCTAATAGTTCTCATAGTTTAATAGGTGGTTTTGGGAGACGATATGGATGCTTCAGCTGTTTTGGACCAATAAATGTTTTGGCTTTCAATCCCTGTGGGTAAAGGTAGCTGATCATTCCATGTTCTTGCATCTTATATGTGAATCCTTTCAACTAAAAGGTTAAAAAGGGAAAATAATCTTCTTTTTAAGATATGTGAAGATTTACATATTTAGTGTGTACTTGTTCAGATAAAAGAAAATTTTGTACTTGGTCTCAAATGTACATCACTATAATAATTAGGGCTAGTGATCAATGTATAGTAAATCTGAGGTTTAGAGAACCTCTAGTTTAGAGTACCCGTAATTTGTTTGTTTTACGAAACAAATTATTTTGGTAGTATAGTGAAATGGGCTCAAATAGAGCTGAACAAATAAAAAAAGAGTTAATACTCTAAAACCCCTTTAAACTATCATGTTATTGTCAATTTTCTACTTAAATTATTTGGTGTCTTTAAAAAACCCCTGAACTATATTGCCCTTCATATTTAAACTCTCTCGTTGCTTACCTAGCATAACGTGTGTACACACTCGCTTAAGAGCACGTGGCGGCTGAAAAAAATCATCAAAATGGCCCACTTGACAAAATGTATGACTAATTAGTCTAACCCTCTGTCAACTTTATTTTTGTTTTACATATTCTCCTTATTTCCTTTATAACCACCATTCTTCCTTATTTTTTACCTTTGTTTTTCACCTTCTCCTTCATGTTTTTCACCTTTTTTCTTCAGTTCTCCGTATGGGTTCCCTCTGAAATAATTCTCCCTCTCTTGTTTCCTTGGAAATAATTTATTTTCTTTCTTTTTTGCCTTAGTGATGGATGCACTGACACACCAAATTCAAAGGGAGGTGCCATAGTGTATGTCATTCGCTGATGCAAATTAAGGAAGCTGCAAATGCAACTCGATAAATCAAGGGAGATCTCTAAAATTATCTGATACTTGTTTTTCAAAATCTTATCAAAAAGAGTTTTCCTTTTTCAATTTTTTTTCTTCTCTATCCAACATCTTCTTTTCTTTCTCTCTCTCTGACTTACATGGTTCTTTTGTGTTAGGATCGGAAATCCGGGTAGTGCGGAATATAGCCAAACAACGATATAATGGCAATAACAAAGACAATGGAAGTTGATAACAACGATAATTAAAGTAGATAAAGAAGACACAAATTTAACGTGGTTCGGTCAAAGTGGCCTACGTCCACAAGCGGAGAGGGGCAATTTACTATAACAATAAGAGTACAAAAGAAAGTACAAAATTAGAGTAAATACTCTAATTAATCCCAAATACCCTAAGGGAATAACCTTACAAGATCACTCCAAAGAAAGGGTTCACACAAGTGCTTCCCAACACTAACTCTCATACAAAACACTCTTAATAAAGGAAGAAAGGAAGAAACAAGAAATGAAGACTCAAGTCTTGTTGGTGTGTCTACAAATGAGGAGAAACTCCTCTATTTATAGCAA
>AWOL01S0008966.1:0-21446 GCA_000715115.1 Nicotiana otophora
TTTGGAAACAGCCTCTCTACCTCAGGGTAGGGGTAAGGTCTGCGTACACACTACCATCCCCAGGCCCCACTAGTGGGATTATACTGGGTTGTTGTTGTTGTTGTTGCAATGTTTTCACAACATATAGCCCACGGCTCAACCACAATGTGAANACAAGAATCTCAATAATAAAAAAGAGAAAAAGAATTACTCTATAAGGGAAGATATCTCATTATTCAATGACTGCAACCTCAATGTGATAATAGCTTTCATAACATCATCTTCAGTAACTTAAAATGAAGGTATTTCCACAAAATGACAATTTCCTATTTAACTGTACAACGTCAACTTATCAATAACAGGGATGGTGTGAAATAGTATCTCGATCTAAATGCATGAAATAATTTGGTACGAAAAGATATCATGAAATAACAACTCCAAATAAGAATAACTCGACAATAAAAGAGGTAACATGACAATAAGAGAGATAACAACTCCAAATAAGAATAACTCGACAATAAAAGAGGTAACATGACAATAAGAGAGATAACAACTCCAAATAAGAATAACTCGACAATAAAAGAGGTAACATGACAATAAGAGAGATAACAACTCCAAATAAGAATAACTCGACAATAAAAGAGGTAACATGACAATAAGAGAGATAACAACTCCAAATAAGAATAACTCGACAATAAAAGAGGTAACATGACAATAAGAGAGATAACAACTCCAAATAAGAATAACTCGACAATAAAAGAGGTAACATGACAATAAGAGAGATAACAACTCCAAATAAGAATAACTCGACAATAAAAGAGGTAACATGACAATAAGAGAGATAACAACTCCAAATAAGAATAACTCTCCATATAAGAGCATGTTTGACAATAAAAGATACAGCGTGTGATAACAACATAAAGAAAAGCATGTAATAGCAATTTAACAATGGTTGATATAACATGATATTACTATTTCTAATGAAATGTATGAAAGATCCTATGAGTCTAAACTGGTAATAATACCACATATAGGCCCATGTACACACTCGTCACCTTGTGTACATGTCTTTCACATAATCTAAATAACATAAATTAACCCAAGTCATACGGGGTAGTTCCCCCACACAAAGTTAGGCAAGATACTTACCTCAAACAAGCTAAAGTAGTCCACGAATAAGCCTTTCTCGGGAAAATCCAACTCTAGACGTCTCGAATCTAGCCAAAATAACCTAATACCATAAATACAAGCCATATAAAGTAATTGCAGATAATAAAGTTTCAATATTTAAAGAAAATCCAAAATTCAACCCTAAGCCCGCACCTTGGAACCCGACCAAACATATAAAATTCGAATACCCATTCCGATACGAGTCCAACTGTATAATAATTATCCAATTCTGACCTCAAATCGACCATCTAACCTCAATATATGGTTTAGGAAAGTTTTTACAAAACCCCCAATTTCTCCAAATCAAATCATTAATTAAATGATTAAAATAATGATTGAATCATGAATAATAAACAAATATAAGTCAAAAACACTTACCCCGATCAAATCCTTGAAAATACCCTCAAATATAGCCCAAAACCTAGCTCTCTAACTTAAAATGTGGAAAATGAAATAAAACCCTCGATCTTTTCTATTTCTGCCCAGGCATTTTGCACCTGCGGGCCAATAGCTGCTTTTGCGGCTCTGCATCTGTGGAAAACAATCGCTGCTATGGAAGAAAGAAATAATGAGATCACTTTATTCATGGATGAGTTTGGGTAGAAGGAAATCTAATAGGCTTGCTCGGCCGGGTTTACTCGGTTGAGCGCCGATCACGCTCCCCGAGTTTGGGGCGTGACAAGTACTGAGTATGTAAGGCATGAAAAGAAGTATATAAAAGACGTGAGAGAAACATGGAGTATATGGGTAGCTCAGTAATCGTGAAATCTTCATAATGTCATGTATATAGGTAAATATGTCATACCATGCATAGGTATATGCGTACATAACATCATCAAGTCTCTGAGGGCATCCCATCATATCATCTCGGTGACAGTGGATGAAATCATAAACGTATGCCAATTGATCAGGTGGTTGGTGCGTATATAACACCACAACGTTTACCCATACCAAATATACATATAATATACACGTATATAACGTCATCTGGTCATGGGTCAATCTATATGTATATATTAATGCAATGCATAATGAATAAGTCAATAAGATCTCTCGGAATGTCATAAGAATATGCCTTCGTTTAATATCCTGAAATACAATTTATCAACTTATGTATTTTCTAAGACCCATGAACAGATGATATAATAACCAGACACAGGGGGAATCAAGAACATAGGTGTAACAACCCGGTCGATCATTTTGAGTATTACAATCCCGTTTCTCCATTTACTGCACAAATTGTACTTTACAGTTGTTGTGTGAATTGCCGGGGTAATTGGTTCGGGTCTGGTGAGTTGTTGGAATGAATTGGAATACTTAGTTCTGAGGTGTAAAGCTTAAGTTAAAATAGGGACCATATGTCGACTTAGGTGTAAACGACCTCGGAATGGAGTTTTGATGATTCCAATAGCTCCGTATGGTGTTTTGGACTTAGGAGCGTGTCCGGAAAATTATTTGGAGGTACGTAGTGAATTTAGGCTTGGAATGCCGAAAGTTGAATTTTTGGGAAGTTTGACCGGGAGGGTTGACGTTTTGATATCGGGGTTGGAATCCGATTCTGGAAATTGGAATAGGTCCGTAATTCGAAATGTGACTTGTGTGCAAAATTTGAGGTCAATCGAACGTGATTTGATGTGTTTCGGCACAAGATATAGACTTTAAAGTTTCAAAGTTCAATGATTTCTAATTGAGGTGTGATTCATCATTTTGATATTGTTATGTGTGTTTTGAGGCCTCGAGTTTGTCTGTGTTATGTGATTGGACTTGTTGGAATGTTCGGACGGGGTCCCGAGGGGCTCGGGTGAGTTTTGGACGGTTAACGGACCAAATTTGGATTTAAGGAAATGCTAGAACTGCTGCCTACTAATGTGATCGCACCTGCGAAGTTTTTGATCGCAGGTGCGAAGCCGCACGTGCGCGAGATCAGTTGCAGAAGCGACCAAGAGTCTAACTAGGAAGTGCTCACAGGTGCGAGAATTTTCCCGCATCTGCGAGGCCGCATCTGCGAAGGGTAATGCGCATCTGCTTGCCCGCAGATGCGAGAAGGGCACCGCAGATGCAAGATTTTAGAGAGCCGGCTGTTTACCCAGGCGTGCATTTTTGTCCACAAAAGCGGATGTGCAGGTGTGAGCCCAGACACCGCAAGTGCGGAAATGCCTAGGCAGTGTTAAAAATGAGGGTTCCGAGAATGTTTCTCATTTTGGACATTTTGGAGCACGGTTTGGGCGATTTTGAAGAGGAATGTTTCAACACAACTTGGGGTAAGTGTTCTTATCTCCCTTGTGATTATATATCATGAATTAATCTTCATTTTTGGTGTAAGATTATTGATTCTTCAAGAGAAACAGAAGGAAATTTCTATAATGTCACAAAACAAATTATTCGAGTTTGAATACCGATTCAGAGTCGGAATTGAGTGAAATTAGTATGGTTAAACTTGTAATTGGATGTCCCCACTGGTGATTTTTGGGGCGTAATTTTGGATTTTGTGGAAATATTAGTATTTTGATATTGAATTAATTCGTATAATTTTTGTGGGCTGAATCAAATTAATGTTGACTAGATCCGAGCCGTTCGAAATTGATGCGCGCAGAATGGAACTTCTAGAGCATTGCCTAGATCGCTCGACATTGGATTTGGCTTGTTCGAGGTAAGTAACTCTTCTAATCTTCGAGCTGAGGGTATGGACCCTGAATATATGTATTATGTGAATTGTTGAGAGGTGACGCACATGTTATGTGACTGGCGTGTGGGCGTGCATCGTGTGAACTGTGTAGTTATGTGAACTTGTGTGAAATCATGAAATCTCTATGTACTAGAGTTATCAAAAGGTGATTCATGCTATAAACTATGTTTAGACTACATGTCTATCCTGTTGGGACCCACCGAGGTCATTTTTGCTATTTAGTTATCTGTTTTTATCGCATTACATACTCAGTCATACGCATTCATATGCATATCATATCTCAGTCTCTGTTGTTATTTATTGATACATTATATCATCATTTTCGGGCTGTTTTCATGACATTGTGAGCCCATGTGAGAGATATTGGAGAGATTGATGACTCAGTGAGGCCGAGGGCCTGATTGATTATGATATTGATATTTTGGCATGTGAGTTGTCCGTGCGGTTATTAGCGCTTGGGCTGAAGGAGCCCCTCTGGAGTCTGTAAACCCCCAGTGAGCATGGTTGATATTAGTGAGGGATGGATCTTCCCTGGACATGGATCTTGTCCGAAGTATATTATACCTGGAGATGGATCTTCTCCACGGGCCGGATTGGCCTTCCTCAGTATTGAGTGACTGATGGTCAGTGATGTATATATATTCCGGGATGGATCTTCCCTGGGCCGTATGGGCCATATACAGTACCAAGTGGTTGAGCATGATGAGCAAAAAGTGTGAGACACTGAGATTGAGTACTCTGATAGTGTGAGTACATGATTCATCTCTGAGTTACATGGAATTGTCATGCACACATGACATACAGGCATAGAGATATATTTTTCCTCATGTTGTACGGTATCACGTTATTCATGACTTTTTACACACATTGATATGTGGGCATAGAGAGGTATTTCACACTTGCTATCTGGAAAGAAAATGAAACATCTTATTTATTTTGTAAAGGATATTTGGAAAAATTATTGTTTTCAAACATATTCATATTTTTGGCAACTTTCAACCTAAGGCTAGGTTTGTTACTTACTCAGTACATGGGGTCGGTTGTACTGATACTACACTTCTGCACCTTGCGTGCAGATGTTGACTGTTGTTGTTACTGTGTTCGTTGGGAGCTAGATCTGAAGATGTACCTGCGTTCTGGTTGTAGCTGCCTCTTGTTCATGGTAGCCTTAGATTTATAAAAGCTCTGTTTATGTACTATTCAAACAGACTATGTATTTATTTCATTTCCGCTTTGTAAACTCTATTCTTAGAAGCTCATGATTTGTACTACTAGTTCTTGGGGATTTTATAAGATTAAGACCTTTATTCACTTAAATTGCTTTAATAATTATTATTGGAATTGGATAGTTGGTAATTGGCTTACCTAACGGGTTGGGTTAGGTGCCATCACGACTAGTTGGATTTTGGGTCGTGACAAGGTGGTATCAGAGCTCTAGGTTCATAGGTTCTACAAGTCATGAGCAAGTGTCTAGTAGAGTCTTGCGGATCGGTATGATGACATCCATACTTATCTTCGAGAGGCTACAGGGCATTTAGGATATATACTTCCCATATTTCTTTCCTTATCGTGTGAGATTGATTCATCTTGAGACATAACTCTTTGAATTCCTTCCACGTATTCGTATGCGCACATGAGCGCTCGGTATCAGCTGTGCATCACCGGCTTGTGATTCTATGAATGAGGTTCGAGATGGGTATTATGTGTTTTGGTGATGGGCTAGTCTGGTGGACTTGAGGCCATGGTTAGACCGCAGCTTAAGCCCGGTAGCTTCAGTGGTAACTTGTACATTTGGACTCATATGTCCGGTAATGACAATACAGTTGAAATTATGGCTCGATGAGCTGCGGAATGGCTTTGTAATGAGCATGATGTAAATGCGGGATGTGTTAAGATGATGACAAGAAGTGTTTCCTTGAAATGTAAACGAAAGGCCATTGGGTGTTTGATTTTTGTTTTGATGTGACGTACAGTCTCTAGTATGAATGTTTTGAAGGATATTGCACATTGTTAAATTTTGGGACAGACTAAATTCTCATGTCTTGTTAATAAGTTTGGACTTGGAAAGATTAAGTGATTGCGTAGAAATTGTGACTGCTAAAGGGTATAACAAGATACTAATTTAAGGTTAATGTTACACCCCATATTTTCGTACTTGAAAGTACGCCATAAATAAATTAATGGAAGCTCAGGAATGAGATTATCTTGAGGTTACACGCATTTATGCTATTTATAACGAGCGATAAGTAAGGGCCGTGGAGGATAAAGGGTAAACGAATCGAAGAAAATTAATTTCGTCAAAGTTTGGCATTTTGGGATAAAATATGGCCCGAGCTAAAATACCCGGTATTTATAGACTAGTACCATACAAGGTACCACATGGCCATGATAGTAAGGTGTATAAGGTGTGCTAGAGGTGAGTAGTATTTTAAATAATTTGAGATAATTCTTAATTATGCGGGTAATTGGTTAATTACCGGGTAACAGGATACTACCTAATTTATTATTGGATAAAGTTTAAAATTCCCCAACAAGGGGATTACGTGGCAGCAAGCCACATCCTAAAGAAATGACTCTTAGTCATTTCTTATTAGGTGGCATAATGTGTTAGTTACACATTCACTTCATTACCTATATTTTGTATATAAGCAATACAATCAGAATCGTTAAGCCATTCTTCAAGTTTTCGACAAAAAATACTTCTTGCAATCAAATTCCTACAATCAATGTTTGGTCAGTAGTGATACCAATAAAATATGAAAATGATTTACCAATTTGATGAATAATTGAAATATAGCTCTATCCAAGCCCAAGAATCCTGTCTACATTACCACCAATATTATTGCTTCTTTCACAATCAAAAGCGGGAGCTTTAGCACATTAGCAATATAATTTCTTACAAGTTCCTACATATATACAACGTGATTTCTTCAACCAACAAGATTTCTTAGCACATTAGCAACGTGCAATTTTACAGTTCTAAAGGAGTACGGTGTAACCTTTTCTAATAATATCATACGGATTCTTTTCCCTACTCCAAGTATGTTAAGGCTAAGCTCATCCTTCATTTTGCATGATCTCGTAATTACACAAGTTTGATAACGATGTATAAAGAAAAAATTTCATGTCCCCGAATTTACGTATATTTTCATAGTTTTGTAAGTTACAATATTCTCCTTGTTGGGACTTCATATTCAATTGAGTATTTTCTTTTTCTAGTCAAGAGTGCAAAAAGTCTCTATATATAGTATTACAATATTTTCATTACCATCGAGCTATAATCGATGGGCAGGCCCCTATTGGGCAACCTCTGATTAGATGATAAGTTATATACCGAGCCTACTGTGGCCGAGCGCCTATGAGCGAGTCCAGTTGGTCGAGATACAGAGCCTAGTATGGCCGAGCACCTATGAGCAAGCCTACTACGGCAGAGCAGTTATATATATACCGAGCCTTATAAGGCCGGACAACTACTTTACTTACTATATTGAGAGAGTTGAGTCAGTATCAGCAGGTAAGCATATCTTCAGATTATCATTGACTTCCAGTTACTTTCAGTTATTATATTATCAGTTCAGTTTTTAGTATAGTGCCTTAAATACGTGGTACATTATTTCATATTGACATCCCTTTTTCCTGGGGACGCTGCGTTTCATGCCCGCAGGTCTCGATAAACAGGTTGAGAGTCCTCCAATTAGGCGATCAGCTCAGCAGAATATATTGGTGCACTCCATTTGCTCCAGAGTTGCTTGTTGGGTCAGTATGATTTAGATGTATATGTTTTGGCATGGCGGGGCTCTGTCCCGAACTTTATGACAATTATGTACTCTTTAGAGGCTTGTAGACATATGTCGTGTACGTGAAAGATTCTATGGCCTTGTCAGCCTATGTTTTGAATTTATAAATGATCATGTTGGCCTATTAGGCCTGTATGTCACGTGTATATGATTAAGTAATAAGAAAGATACATTATGTTGGCACTCGGTTGAGTAAGGTACCGGGTGCCCGTCGCGGCCCATCGATTTGGGTCGTGAAAAAAGTGGTATCAGAGCAGTTCTGTCACAGGGAGTCTACAAACCATGTCTAATAGAGTCTTGTTTATGGGTGTGTCATGCACCACACTTATATGTAGGATGCTACGGGGAATTTAGGACTGTCACTCTTTCTTCTTACTATAGATTGTGTGATAGAGCTCAATTGTAAGAACTCAATTTCCTAACTCTATCTTATTCATAATACGACGATGCCTACACTCAGAAAGACGGTCGGTAAGAGATATAGCTGTGGAAGTGTTGAGTCAAAGGAACTCGATTTTTCATAATTCTTATGATGAGAAATATAAGGTCTTCAGTAGATCGTGTGTGTACTAAGATGTAAAAGCCTCTTTATAAGGAGCCTTAAGGAAAGAATATCTATCCACCCCAATGGTGGAAGGCAGTGAGAGATTCAGAAGATAGGTACAAGTTTCAACAAGTAAAAGAAGCAAGATGAAGAAGGGTATGAGGTGCCTGGTTAATGAAGATTGTCAGTATTTGAGATGCAAGCAGAGAAATATAAGCATTTTGAGTTACCTTCAATTGTAACAAAGGTATGTACAATTGTCCACACCCGTCTCAGTTATGCTCCATGGGAGCCAACAGATATAGTCAAGAGAAGTACGGGATATCATGATCTAGTTAAGGTTAAAGTAACCCAAAATGTTGGATGGATTGTTTGTGTTAGTTGATATTTCCAAAGGATATTGCAAATGTGCTAACAAAATCTCCTTGTGAGACACCCAGATGGTACACTCAAAAATAGTACAACTAGATATGAGTACTATAAAGATAGTCACTGCAAGCGTTGAAAGGATAAATGTTACCTTAGTATGGATCCCATCCCTAGTAAAGAAAGAATGTTAGGCAACCCTAGGAGCTAATAGATGGAGCAAGGGGAGCTAAAAATAAAAGAATGTCCTGTTGAAAAATTTCAAAAATAAAGTGATAGGCAGAAAGGTTAGTAGGAAATGAGAAGAGAGTTAGTGAAGCGTATGAGTAAGATGTGATGCATGGATGACAATGGTAACTGACGATATTATAGGATATATAGTCAAGTGAAGGAAACGACGAGAGGAACCAGGCCTTGAGATAACAAAAGAGTATAGGCCATAAAGTCACATCCTCATTTCGAGAAATAAGTTCGTGACTCCAACGCGACTACCAGAAGGAAGAGTTAATCCCCAAAGTAATAGAAATCAGTATGGGCTTGTGAACAAGATAAACTAAACATGAATTAGGGGCTAAGTGATTTAATAATAGTCAGCATCATGGGAATTTCAGATTGCATTCCGGCAGTAATAGAATGGACCACATAAGAAGATTCATTCTGGAAGACGCTTCTCTAAAGCAAGAAATGTGAGCAAAGTCAAGCTTAAGGGACTGTAGGTGCGAGTTACACTAGGTGTTTCCCTTGTGAGTAAGGAAATTTGTTATCCTTGGTACATAAGGATTACCACAAGGCTAGTAAGGGTCATCGATGATGTGAAAGGATGCCAAAGACGAAATGGTAAAACATCTATAGGTAGATCCTCATGGCTTCAGCTCTTAGTACTACCCTAAAGGGGGGAATATGGTGTTACGTGGCATTAATTCGGAATAAAGTAATTCTTGTAACTATGGAATGGTAAAGGAAGAGTGCGATAAAAATGAAAAGTGGGTGAGATTGGACGTATTCAAATCTTACAGATGTGCTACGATTCCAGAATATTATGCAAGCACGATGTCAAGGAGAGGAAGTAAGGGTTCCTGCCTGAGATGTTATTGATAAATAAGGAGCACGTGCGAGACATAAGATAAGATAAAGGAAATGACCCAAGAAAGATTACGCGGAATATTAATATGAGAATGGGCCAATGAGTAGTCAGTAGTTGATTTAGGAAGAGCCTAGTTATGGCTAAATAGGGGGTTACAAACGAGGTAGCAGACCGTGCAAGATAAACATAGTAAATCCCAATATGGGGAATTCAGTCTCGCAGATATGACCTCAGAACCCTTGAGAAATATTCAGATAGAAGTTAGGGTAGGTGACGTATACGTGTTATGGAAATAATAGAGGATGCCACTTGAAACAGTCAAAATTTAAGTTCACGTGCAACCCTACAAGCACACGAGCGTAAACTACGGATAATTATATGAGAGAAAGGAAATTAAGTATTTGGTCTAATTAGCTGACAAGGTGGGTTGCTCTGATGGTAAGCACCCTCCACTTCCAACCAAGAGGTTGTGAGTTTGAGTCACCCCAAGAGCAAGTTGGGGAGTTCTTGGAGGGAAGGATGCCGAGGGTCATTTGGAAACAGTCTCTCTACCCCAGGGTAGGGGTAAGGTCTGCGTACACACTACCCTCCCCAGACCCCACTAGTGGGATTATACTGGGTTGTTGTTGTTGTTGTTGTAGCTTGCAGCTTTACAAGAGTCAAAGAATCCTCCCTAAATACTACAATGAAAGACTGGCTTCGAAAGTAAGGAAGGAAGCTTTAACCTAAGCTAAGTAACCAAAGGAGGAAATGGTCTTATAACAACTATCTCACAACAACATTGTATGCACTCCATAAGAAAATAGCACCTACTGTGGCTAATGAACAGGAAGTAAAATCAGAAGTGATATTCAAGATCATATGAGTTGTATGGAATTCCAATATGCATGGGCATGAAGATAAGCTAAGTATGCACGCAACAAGGGGACAGAAAGGCTAGGAAAGGTAATACCTCTTAATTTGGTATTGAGTTACAAAGGTCGTAGTTCACATTGAGGTAACATTGTAAATTGTTGAAATACCATTCTTGTGGAGTTATTCACTTTCGGTCGCTATTGTTGAAACTCCAGCAAATATAGTGGTTTAGCCATCGGCTATTTATTGTGAAAATACTATTATTGTTGACTTCTTTGTCAATTTGTGATACTGGTCACTTGAGGTGCAATTTGTGATATGTTGTGATATTTATACGCATGAGGTGAGATAAGGTGTGCTTGATACGCGTGTTGTTAGCAGGAGAACTACTTGAAGCCACACGGTGTGATGAGATGGGTTATAATGCGGGAAGCTATTTCGGGAAAAATGATTTTCAAAACTAAATGCAACACTCCTGCGGTGATTTAAGGAAAGATTATGATTTTTGGTGATATGAGACTATGAGGCGGTACTTCGGCAGTGATTCTTGTTAATACCTTTCTATTACATCACTTGTGTTTTGGTTGCTTTGTGTCCTTAGCGTATTATTCCTTGTTTTCTTCTGTGTTGCCTTAATTTCCTTAGTTTAGTGTAGCTATTCTTGGTATATTTTCTTCATTGTTTCATTTCCATTGTTTATCATTGTCACAATGTCATATACTTGTTCAGTTTTCTTATTTATGCCAGTAGGGTATTGACCCGACCTCGTCACTACTCTACCGAGGTTAAGCTTAGCACTTACTAGGTACCGTTGTGGTGTACTCATGCTACGCTTCTGCACATAGTTTTGTGTAGATCTAGGTACCTCTTACTAGCCTAGGCACCAGTGAGTAGAGTTTAGATTTGGAGACTTCAAGGTATACCTGCCTACATCCGCGTGCCTCTGAGTCACCCTCTATCTAGTTCAATTTCATTTTCCCTTTTTATAGATATTGTTGTATAGGGATGTTTAGTATACTCTTGTAGAGCTTGTTACTTGGTATCACCGGATTTTGCGTGTATTGTTCTATTGCGTTGCGGATTACTTTTATGCTTGTTGTTGAGTTATTTGAATACTTTTATCATTTTCTCAGTTAAATTCTGCATGAATGTTAGGCATACCTACTCTTAGAGACTAGGTGAAATCACGACATCCTATGGAGGGAAATTGGGTTAGTGACAAGTTGGTATCAGAGCCCTAGGTTCATGGGTGTTAAGAGTCACAAGCAGATTTAGTAGACTCTCACGGATCCATACAGAGACGTTTGTACTTATCTTTGAGAGGCTATGTAACTGTTAGGAAATTTCACTTCTTTGATCCCTTATCATGCGAATTTGTTAACTTCAGATTCTTGAATCTATGTCTTTTTATTTCTAACAGATGGCGAAGACACGCACTGCTGGATCCGATGATCAGATACCCGCCCCTTGCTAGAGGAGGGGCATGTAGTACAGCAAGAGCACCTGCCCAAGCTGCAACAGATGAGGCACTAGTAGAACTCGTTGGTAGGTAGGCACTTGCGGCGCCTGTTGATACCCCTACACTTTAGGAGTCTCTCGCCCAGTTCATAAGTATATTTGGTACTCTAGCTCAGGCGGGGTTGATTGCACTTGCACCGACAATATCTCAGGTTGGGGGAGGAGCACAGACTCCCGCGGCCCAGACCCCAAAGCATTGATTCCATATAGAGCAGGTACCAGAGGTTATACTAGTGCAACTGGTTGTCCTTGTTAAGCCCGAAGTTAGGGCAACAACATATGAGGAGGAGTAGCTTAGGCTCGAGTGGTACAAGATGTACCATCTACCTACTTTCAGTGGCCTAGTTACTGAGGACGCACAGGGCTTTCTGGAGAAGTGCCACCGAATTCTCCGTACTGTGGGTATAATAGAGACGAGCAGGGTTTCGTTCACTACTTTCCAGCTATCGGGACCAGCATACTAGTAGTAGTGGGCTTGAGAGGAGGGTATCTCCACCGAGGCAGCTTCACTTATATGGGATCCATTTTCAGAAATGTTCCTGAGAGAGTTTGTTCCCCACAACCATTGGGATGCATGGCGCGCAGAGTTTGAGAAGTTACGCTATGGTGCTATGATCATACCACAGCGTGCTCTCAGGTTCAATGAGTTGTCCTGGTATGCACCTGCCTTGGTTCCCACAAGTAGAGATCGAGTCTGTCGATTTATCAAGGGGCTCAACTATGGCATTAGATTCAGCATGGCTCGATAGTTTGAGACTGATACTCCATACCAGCAGGTGGTAGAGATCACACGGGGATTGGAGGATTTGCGAGTCTGAGAAAGAGGACAGGGAGGCGAAGAGGCCTCGAGATTCTGGTGGATATAGTGGTGCTCATGCCCCAGTTGCAGCCCGTCATGGTAGAGGCCATGTGAGCCGTCCAGTTCATTCAGCACTTCCATCTTCCAGTGGTATTCTAGCTACTCCCAGGTCTCATGTTGCCCATTATGCATCGCCAATGTCTAGTCCACCTCCAGCACGGGGTGCTTTCAGCGGTCAGTTCAGCCGACTAGGCCCGAGCCAGTTTTAGCAGGCATGTCCTGCGATAGCTTATTTTGAGTGTGGTGATATCGTCATTTGGTAAGGGACTGCCCCAGACTCAAGATGGGTGCACCTACACATACTACTCAAGCTCGACTTATTCCACAGGGTCCCCTTGGTTACCACACCAGTTGCCACTCCACCTGCTCAGCCAGCTAGGGGTAGAGGTCAGGTGTGTAGGGGTGACCCTATAGGGGAGGCCAAGACAAATGTTATGCTCTCCCTAGCAGGACGTATACGATTGCATCAGACTTAATATCAGAGGTATTGTTCCGGTTCGTCATAGAGATGCATTAGTCTTATTTGATCCAGGCTTCACTTATTTATATGTATCATCTTACTTTGCTCTGTATTTGTGTATATCTAGTGATTCTTTGAGTTCTCCTATCTATATGTCCACGCCTGTGGGAGATTCCATTATTGTTGAATATGTGTATCGGTCGTTTATAGTTGTTATTGGATGGTTTGAGACAAGAGTTGATCTATTGTTGCTCAGTATGGCAGACTTTGATGTTATTTTGGTCATTTATTGGTTGTCGCTCTATCATGCTATTCATGATTGTCACGCCAAGATGGTGACATTGGCTATGCAATGATTGTTGTGGATGGAGTGTAGGGGTACTTTGGATTATGTGCCTAATAGGGTGGTGTATTTCCTTAAGGCACATTGGATGGTTGGGAAGGGGTGTGATGCATATCTAGCCTTCGTAAGAGATGTCAGTATTGATACTCCTACCGTTGAGTCGGTTCTGGTACTGAGAGACTATCCAGATGTATTTCCATCAGATCTTCCGGGCATGCCGCCTGCTAGGGATATTGATTTTGGCATGGACTTGTTGTTGGGAACTAAGCCCATTTATATTTCACCATATCATATGGCCTCAGCAGTGGTAAAGAAGTTAAAAGAACAGTTGTAAGAGTTCCTTGATAAGGGTTTCATTTGGCCTAGTGTGTCACCTTACATAATTATTCAATAACATAAAATGTTTAATTATTATTTCATAGAAGTATACATACAAGTTTGTTATACCCCATATTTTTGTGCATAAAAGTACATCATAAGTTAATTGATGCATCACGTCCCGACCTCGGGGAGCGCGACCGGCACTCGCCGAGATAACTCGGCCAAGCAAGCCTGTAAAATGTCTTATATCCGAACTCACCCATGAATAAAGAGAAGATATATTTCATTAATTAGACAATGATTAGGTTACATGAATAATCCAAATTTCATTACCGTTAGAACATCATTCAAGATTTCCCAAAATATTACATTACACATTCATAGTTTAGAAGTGGAAACATATGATATAAATACAACATTTCTAATTTGACTTCCAAAAACAAAGGTACCACCAACGCTATGTCTACGGAGACTCTAATATATAAAAAAAGAGTAGCATGATGGTGCCCCAATCAGGCTCAGGCTATACCTCAAAACAATATACATAGCAGACAGGAGATACAAGACCCCAAAATGAAGTGGGGCTCATAAAGTCAGCTTAGGAGAGGGTGTACTGCTATCAGTGATCAATAAGCCTGTTGTGGAACCACCTGCATCCATTAAAGATGCAGTGCCCCGGGAAAAAGGGACGTTAGTATATAAGGAATAGTACTAGTATGTAAAACTAAACACCCTATCAATAGAATGAGTAACAGTAAGAGGAGAAGGAAACATGAAATCAATGAGAGCCTCAAACGGTATAAAGGTGTCAAGTTAGGGGAAAGATAGGGGGAAACAATCTCATCACATTAACACGAGGATTTACCCCTCAGTCACTCCTACATTGGCACGTATAGTTTCGGGGTTAGGTTATTTTAAGCTTCTATTCAACAATTAGGTATACTAACTTGCAATTGAAACATGATTTTCAATCACAACACTTTTTGTACATTGATCATACTACATTATATTCTCTGTGGGAATCATTTTATGATATGAACATTTTGAACATATTTTGAGTACATACAACTTTCAACACAACACTTATTTTAGAATTATTAGATCTATTAGGAAGTACTCGGAACATGAGAAATAAGAAGTTGTGCCAATCACAATCGCAACTTACGAGGACATAATGGAATTTGATTTCTACAAGAGGAGTTTAGCCAACATACGTCGCTTGAGCTTCCTTAAATTACTACAATGTTCCTGAAATCCTAGCGACTTCAATCTATTAGAAAAATGATAAATTTGAACCATAATTAGGAAGATATTCAGAGTTTCAGCTCATTTGAGCATTTTATCAAGCAGTAGGTGTGCATTAAGGTTTCAAGGCTATCCTATGGGGGATTCATTCATCCCACAACCCAACGTTTACCCATTGTAGCTCAATAACCTTCCCACCAACCTTGATGGTACATGCATGCATAAATAACACTCAAGAATCACACTTCTAAATACCTACTTTCAGTCCAATCCCGAAATTGAGGTGTAGGGAGTTTAATCTTACCTCTTGGGTGAAGACCTTGTGAGTTTTCCTTGTTGAATTTCACAGTTAGATCAAGGGTTGATGAACAAAGTACTTGGGGCTTCATACTTTCTCCCTAAAGAACTCCTCTCGCTCTAAAATGGTAGATTTCTGCCTTCTAAACGAGACCCAATGGCTTTTAATCAAATGGGGTCGGTTTTTGAAAATCAGAAAATAGACCCTCTGAACTCAACTCTCCGGGCATAGAGTGAACCGCATATCAGGTCAGCGACCTTCAAAATCGACCGCAGAAACAATCCCAAAATCTGTGCTGGTCTGGTCCACAATACAGCCAGGTCTGCAGCCCATATATCAATTATGCGGTTGCATAATGGACCGTAGAATCTCCCTCTAACAATCTTCATGGTGGTTCTGCGATGGATGTACGACTCGCAAAATGATTATGCGATCGCATATTTGACCGCAAAACAACCTTCAAAATTGTCCCATTTCACTGCTTTGCTCTGCGACGGATCTACGGTCTGCATATTTGTTCTTCGGTCACATAATGGACCGCAGAAACACTCTGTTCTGCCACAATTTTTCTTCAACTTCTAAATGTTCTGTTGAACCGAAAAAGTTCGTACATTGGCCAACAAGCTTGCCGCGAAAACTTTCTACATCTATCAACTTTATTAGCCTACCGTGGCACCATGAAACCCCTAATTTTTGTTGAAATTTTACGGGACCTTATATCTTCCCCCGCTCGGGTTCATTCGTCCTCGAATGAGGGTAAAACTCTGCCATTAGCATCCAATGTGACCCAACTGTTACTTCACAGACCAGCAGTTCCAAATTTTGACTAACTCTCTAAATTTCCAAAACTTTCGCTAGAGTCTCCCCTATAAATAGGCCTATCCACCTGTCAGAGAATCCCAAAACCAATCCTAACAGCATAACCATAACATTACGATATTAAATAACATAGAAACAACACCGGCCACAATGCTATAAACATTACATTACCAATAAGGAGTATCCTTCATAGAAGTTGTTCAGGGGAAACACGATTTGTAGAAAATTAGGTTTTAAAACCATGGACACAACTGCATATCTATTCAAACAAATGAGGATACTTCTTCTTCAGCTCTTCCTCGGCATCCTAGATGGCCACTTTGACCTGTTGGTTTCACCATAACACTTTCACAGAGGCAATCTCTTTGTTTCTCAGCTTTCGGACTTGCCTATAAAGAATGGCAACTGGAATCTCTTCATAAGTCAATTCCTCATTAACCTCTATAATCTCAACCGGAACACTGAGCGACATATCTCCAACCACCTTCTTCAACATGGATACATGAAACACCGGGTGCACAAAAGAGATCTCTGGAGGTAATTCTAGCTTGTAAGCCACCTGACCAATCTTCTAAATGATTCTATACGGCATGACATACCTCAGACTCAATTTTCCTATCTTACCAAACCGCATAACCCCCTTCATGGGGGAAACCTTCAAGAATACCCAATCATCCTCTTGAAATGCCAAATCCCTATGACGTACATCCGAATATGACTCCTCACGACTCATGAGAAAAATCCATGGTCTTATGTTTGTGAATCCCCTCCTTCAACTGTACCAGTAATGGATTGTCATATTGCTTTTCCTTGACTTCTTTAACAAGCAATGATTCGCCCCTATTTTGCACAATAACCCCTCCTTCACTAGAGCCCGTAAGACGAACCCTCATACTAGCTAACCGATGAACTTCCTTGGGGCCTTAGGTGAAATTTTAGGGGGCCTTACATGATGTAAGCTATGTGGATATGATCCAGACGATTGCTCTGAATGGATAGATGGAATCAGGTTCGACCATAACTAGATTGTGCACAATGACATTTAAGTTAAAAGTCTGTGGTGGTTTAAAGATCCTTTCACAAGTCAGTGCCCATGGGATATTGAATGTTCCTATTAATAATGCCTTGAGGATCCAACAGAATACTACCTGGTTCTCTTAGAAAGGTATGAAAAAGGCGACCCATCAATTGGTTCGCTCAGCCACCCAGGTAAGTATGAATAACTATTCCGCTATAACCCTCAAGAATGGAAAAATTTGCAAGAGAACAATAACTAGCTAATAACTCCTGGATGGGAAGATGACGAGGCAACCGCTTTTCCCAACAATCCTAATGTACTAATGTATAGCCTTGTTAGTGCCGTCTATATCCATGATTTTCCACCTATTGAACATTTTATTAACGATGGTGCAGATCATGCCTCAATGATCCCCAAACAAAATGTTGTTTTGCCCTCAAGAGAAAATCCACCAAATAGTGACATTGAAGCAACAATTAATTGGCAGTTCGAAAATTCTATTTCTCAAAATATAATCTTGTAACACCCCCACCTTGGGAGGTGCGACCGGGACACGATGCCCGAAGGCCCATACGAAACAACGTCAGTTCTTACATTCTTTTTATCCATAAAATCTGGCCATTGCGGCCTCCAAATATTAGCACTATAATTAACATGTGAATAACTATCTAGCACAATAAATATTAGCATTTAATACATCATCATCACTGTCACTAGCACAACCATACCCAGCCATAACATGCAATCAAATACTAACACTAGCCTCCAAGCCTCTAAGAGTATCAAAATAAATATATATATATATTACACCACTTGGTCGGGACAGGGCTCCATCGTACCCAAAATGTTCATGACATCTACTTCAGTACCTATTGATTGTTGAACATCTACTCTGAAAGAGTGGAAAGCAACAACCTATCAACCGGAATAACACCCTATTGGGGAGGGATGCCACCAACTCTATTTGCACATATGGTCATGAACACAACGCCCACAATAAAAGGGCGTTAGTACGAAAAATGTACTGAATATGTAAAGCTAAGAAAGAACATAAATAAGAGTCATAGTATAGGAAACATGATCTCATGGTCTCAACCTGGGTACCGAGGACAACCACCAGGGGCATGAACAATAGAAGCCATAACATATAAAGATGAAACGATACAAAAGAGTAGGCCACTGACTGAATCTTTGCATTAAATACAATATAGATTCATTTAGCCCTGCGTTGGGTCATCTTACTTTACATCGTACCTGGCCTCGCACAGGAATCGGTAAGATTAATTTCCTTTATCACATCATACCCGACCTTATAAGGTCTTGGTCGTACCTTGCCAATGTAAGGGATCGATCATACCCGGCAACACAAGGACTCGGTAATATCATAGAGAGCTCGGTCGTACCCGGCCACATAAGGTCTTGATTGTACCAGACCATGTAAGTGCTCGTTACCATTTCACATCGTACCCAATTGATTAGTGGTTGAACAATACTTGTCGTACACGACTATCTGTAGTCAACTCGCTAAAAATAGATACATGTTCATATGTGGTTATTTGCAATTGGGTATTCTTGAAAGTTTCCCCCATGAAGTGTGTTATACGATTTGGTAAGAAAGGGAAATTGGGTCCGAGGTATGTCATACCGTACAAAATCATTCAGAGGATCGGTGAGGTGGTGTACAAGCTTGAGTTACCACCTGAGATGTCATTAGTACACCCTCGTGTTTCATGTATCTATGTTGAAGAAAGTAGTTTGGAGATCTAACACTCATTGTTCTGGTTGAGACTATTGAGGTAAATGAGAAATTAACTTATGAAGAGATTCCGGTTTCTATTATTGATCGCCAAGTTTGGAAATTGAGAAATAAAGAAATTACCTCCGTGAAAGTGTTCTAGCGAAACCAACAGGTTGAAGAGGCTACTTGGGAGGCCGAGGAAGATATGAAGAAAAAGTATCCTTATTTGTTTGAATGACCATGTATTTATAAAGTTGTGATCTAGGAAAATTATAAGACTTACTTTCTATGAATTATGTATTATTTGTACATTTGATGTTGAGGGTGTTCCGTTCTAGCAATATATTTCCTTTGAGGCCACAGTTGGTATTGTTTCGTATTATGTTATGTTGTTGGATTATGTATATGCTGTTAGGATGTGTTTCTGGGGCTCTCTGACATTTGGATAGGACAAATTACAAAGGAAACTCTAGCGAAACTTTTGGAAATTTAGGGAGTAAGTCAAATTTGGGCCTGCTAATTTGTGGTATAAAACAAACTAAGTTGCATAAGATGCTAATGACGGATTTTTACCCTCATTCGAGGACGAATGATCCTAAGCGGGGGAGAATGTAACACCCCAAAAAATTTTGAAGTACTTAAGTGTAAAGCCCAATAAAATTTACAAAGAAAATAATGTTTTACGGTGCCGGACTAGGCTTACGTGTTGAACAATGTATCGAAAAGTAAAGGAAATATTTTGACGGAAAAGCGCGTTTATGTGGTCCGTTATGCGACCGCATAATCACTCTGCGGGCCTCATAATGGCCACATAAGTGAGCAGGAGAGGGCCAAATCTGACAGAAACTATGCGGTAGACTATGTGACCGCATAAATGTTATGCGGTGAATTATGCGACCGCATAATAGTTATGCAGACCGCATAGTGACCGCATACATAGATAGATTTTTGATCATTTGTTCAGCAATTATGCGACTGATATGCGGTCCGCAAAACCACTATGCAGTCGCATATGTGACTGTAGAACCGTTCTGGAGCTCCATTTTTTGGTTTTTAAAACCCGACCCTATTTCATTAAATACACTCTTTGGGTGATTTTGAGCTATAATCTGATATTTTAGAGTGAGAGAGAGTGCCTTAGAGTGAGAAGGTGTTCTTCAATTATTGCCCATGTTTTGGAAGATTTAGAAAGAAAACTATTTAGGTCTTCATCCTAGAGGTAAGATTGTACACTCTAATCCTCACTTTCAAATTTTATGTAGAAATGGACAACTATCAAGATAATTTCTAGGCAAGAGGGTTGTTTATTCACATGCATGTGCTGTAAAATGGTATAGGAATATTGTTGAACTAAAAATGGTAAATATTGGGTTGTGGGATGATGGAATTCTCCATAAAAGGACCTTTGAACCTTATTGCACACTTAGTGTTTGATAAAATGCTCAAATGAGCTACGACCATGATCATCTTCATAATTTTGATTCAATTTGTTATATTTCTACTATAGATTGAAGTTGCTAAGAATTCCGGAACATTTTAGAGTTTAAGGAAGCTCAATTAAGGTATGTTGGCTAAACTTTTTTCTTAGAATTGAATCCCACGATATTCATGTAAATGATGTAAGTCTCGAGTGATTCATTATGAAACTGGCTATTCCGAGTAAGATTGGGTTGAAAGATATATGTTCAACAAGCATCCCAAATGCTTTATTCATGTTATGTTACCAATTGAGGACATGTTAAAATGTGGGCTATGCATTAATAATGTTTCAACTTTAAGTCAAGTTCAAATGAAGGTTATTATGCCAAATTTTGTGAAATATCTCTATGTGCCTTAGACTTTAAATTGCTCACATGTGTACTACACACCTTGATTTGAATTGTATTTGTTGTTGGTGATGATAATGATATTTGAAATTAATAAGGTGAGTATGAAATACTGAATATGGTCAACATGCCAAGAATGATCTTATAATTATGGCCATTAGTGCCAATGAAATGAAAAGATGTGAAAGTAATATGAAATGCGATGATTGATATAAAAAGGTTGATGTCTCAAATAAGACATCCTAGCCGGTCGGGTCGTGATCGGACACCATGCCGCACACATGGTGGTGATTGTGCTGGAAATTATAATTGAAATGGTAATTGTGGTTGATGTCCCTAATGGATAGCCTAGTCGATCGGGTCGTGATCAGACTCCGTGTTAAAGACGATGGTATTGATATTTAGAGTAACTGTTGTTGATGTCTTTAATAAGATAGCCTAGCCGATCGGGTCGTGATCGGACTCCGTGCTGAGAGTACTGTGGTATTGGTATGGGGAATAATGGTATTGTGAATAATGG
>AWOL01S0008966.1:23333-39215 GCA_000715115.1 Nicotiana otophora
CTTCATTACGGGGTCATGAATCGTTTGTACTTTATGTATTCTGTTTGAGGTATAGCCGAGGCCTTGTTGCCGGCATTATCATTGTACCCTTCTTTATCTATAGAGACTCCGTATACATAGTGTGGGTTGTGTATTGGTGCTGGGAGAGACAAACTATGCTATGTTGTGGTTGTATTACTTGTCCATTTGAGACTTTAAAATGGTGAAACTTATGGTAAGTAATTGGCAATTGCAGACATGACCACTTTATTGTTTAATTAAGGAAAACATATATTCTCTTTTTTCATGAATGAGTTTGGGTAAAAGGAATCTAACAGGCTCATTCGCTCGGGTTTTGGGGCATGACAGAGCCCCATCCCCGAGCTGGTAGGGCAGGTGGTGGAACATCTGGTGCAGAAGTTGTAACATGACTCCTCTACTGAAATGGACCTCACGTAAGGTAGGGAAAATATCTCTTTATGGGGACTAAGTCTCCACACTCAAAGAAACCCCTCATTAAAAAGGCTGGTAAGTTATGAGGCGTACCTCGAGAACCAGAATAACTACCAAAAGAACCTGGTATAGATGATCCCTGAACGGAAGGAGCACAGGGGATACTCTGGGCTGGAAGTGCACTGCGAGATGACTGACCCTGATGAGAACTGTATGAACCATGGTTGGATGATGCACCATGGTGAACTAGATGACTCGCCTGAGCGTGTCTGTAAGGATGACCCCTGTTGTGGTAGGACTGCCCTCCATAAGGTACCCCACTAGAACTGCCCGATCCTTGAGGCCTCTTGGCCTCCCTCTCAACACGCTCCTGGCTACGAACCGCCTTTATCTGCCGATCATTGTCAACCACCTCTTGAAAGGTGGCACCAGATACCCTCTCCCTAGTTATACGTAGCCGCATCTTATATGTGAGGCCATCAATGAACCTCCTGATCCTTTCCCTCTCAATGGGAACAAACCAAACTGTGGGACGAGCTAACTCAGAAAATATCATCTCGTATTGCGTCACAGACATGCCATCCTGACATAACAGCTCAAAGTGTCTGCGCAGCTCCTCTCTGCGAGACCGTGGTACAAACTTCTCCAAAATGAGAACGGAGAACTCCTGCCATGTAAGTGGTACTGCACCGACCGGCCTGCGCCTCTCATAAGCCTCTCACCTACTGTAGTCAGCTCCAGAAAACTGAAAAGTAGTGAAGGAGACCCCACTGGTCTCCAGAATATCCGCTGTCTAAAGCATCCGATGGGATTTGTCTAGAAACACCTGAGCATCCTTTGACTCAGCACTGCTAAATAATGGAGGTTGAAGCCTCCAAAACCTCTCAAGTCTCCTCTGCTTATCATCTGCCACAAAGGGGACTACCGGGGCCTGAGCAGCTGCAACTGGTTGGGCTGGTAGTGCGCCGGATATTTGAAGTCCCTACACTACCTGCAGGGGTATGGGTACCTTCCACGGCGTGCGAAGTGGAAGATGCGGCTGACCCAAAACCACCTGAGCAAGGCTAGGGCAAACTGTCAATATCTAGGCCAAAGCCTCTTGAAGGCCTGGAATCACAATAGGCACAGCTAGTGCCTGAGCTGGTCTTGTCGGCTCAGCTGTATCTAGAATCTGCTCCTGAGCTTGAGCAACTGGTGGCGCTCCAGGTGCTGCTCCAATAGCTGTACGAGATGCACCTCGATCGCTACCTCGGCCCCAGCCTCTCGAGACCCTAACTGGTGGCACTGGTGGGTGACCATCCGATCCGGTAGTAGGTGTCCTCACCATCTGTGAGAGAATAGAATAACAGAAATTTAGTTCTCGGAAGCAACAAATTCGCACGATGGAATGCAAGAAGGTGAAAATTTTGTAAGGTTTCGGCAGCCTCTCGAAGATAAGTACAGACGTCTCCGTACCGATCCGCAAGACTCTACTAAAACTGCTCATGACTTGCGAGACCTATGTAACCTAGGCTCTGATACCAACTTGTCACGACCCAAAATCTCACCTGTCGTGATGGTGCCTATCTCAATACTAGACAAGCCGACAATATCAATAAATCACTACATCTTTTAAGTTTGAAAATATAGTATTTAATTTTAGTGGAAGAAAACTCACAAATACATATATAAACACTCCAAAACCCGGTGTCACTTAGTACATGAGCATCTAAATGAATACAAAGTCTGACTGATTAAAATCACTGTCTAAAAATACAGAACAGTACAATAACTAAAAAGGATAAACTATGAAATCTACCTTGATAGTCTACCTTGATAGTCTCCAATAGAATAAACTCCGAAATCTAGCAGCCGATGTATCTGGGAGCATATGCATCTGCACACGAGGTGCAGATTGTAGTATGAGTACATCCAACTCAATAAGTAACAAGACTAACCCTTGGGCTGAAAGTAGGCACGAGCTCTGTAGGTATAGTCCAGTATAGAAATAACAATACAAAAATGTACGCATGCTTTCAAGTTCAACAGTTACGCTCAGTACAAATAAAATAGATCAATTCTAAACAATATGAGGTTTATGACATCTCTGCACTACATGCCAATGCACATACTGTATCTGATGTACCTTAGTGAAAACACTGTGTACTCACGATCTAAAATACTCAATCACCCAGTACTATATATGGCCAATCCAGACCAGGGAAGATCCATCCCAAATATATATGTATATCCATCAACTGACAGTAAGTCACTCAGTACCGTATATGGCCAATCCAGCCTAGGGGAAGATCCATCCCCGAATATCAATGATTTAGACAAGATCCATGTCCAGGGAAAATCCATCCCGCAATATAAATTCTTCGGGCAAGATCCATGCCAAGGTAAGATCCATCCCTCAATATATATATCTATAGCAAGATCAATGCCCGGGGAAGATCCATCCCATATATATATATATATCAACAACGCTCACTTTGGGGTGCAGAGTCCGGAGGGGCTCCTTCAGCCCAGGCGCTATAACAGCCAGATCCAGGCATGAATAAGTAAGCATAACGATATGAAGTATCAATGAATGATAACGGAGACTGAGCTATGATATGCAAGTGATAGATGTGATTGAGTATAAAATTGTAAATTTAAACAATTAATTCAACAACAATACGACCCATGCGGGTCCCAAAATATATTGGCGTGTAGCCAAAACATAATCTTTAACATGAGTCTTAGCTCAATCTCTCTAATATGTGGAGGATATGAGGATAATGACATTTATTTAATTATGCAACTCCACGGACATTTAATTATGCATCTGCCAATTGGACATTTATTTAATTATCCTAATTATGCAACTCCACATGCACGACCACACGCCCGTCACCTAACATGTGCGTCATCTCAAAAACAATTCATACCACATGTAATTCAGGGAATTATACCCTCAAAACCAAGATTAGAAGTGTTACTTACCTCAAACCGTGTAATTTCTCACTCCGCTATGCCCTTGCCTCGTGAATTGGCCTCCGAAAGCCTCATATCTAGCCACAATTAATTTGATTCAATCAATACAAATTATTGGAATTAATTCCATAAGAAAATACTAATTTTCAAATAAAAATCCGAAATTTAACTCAAAAGCGCCCGTAGGGTCCACGTCTCGAAACCCGACAAAAGTTAAAAAATCTGAAGGCCATTCAACCACGAGTCTAACCATACCAATTTTACCAAAATTCGACCTCAACTCGACCTCAAAATCCTCAAATCTTATTTTCAAATCCCTAGGTTCATATCCCCCATGTACACCTCAAAAACATGTAATCTAGTCGGATTATTTGATAATAATTCAATATTATCTAGAAATGATCACAAGTGACTTACCTATAGATTTCCCGTGATTTCTCGCTCAAAAATCGCGTCAACCCGTGTTTGGAATGTCCAAAAATGAGAAACTTCATGGACCCTCTATTTTTGTACACTGTCCAGAGGTTCCGCACTTGCGGAATTTATAACCGCTTTTGTGCAACCACTTATGCAGATTTTCCATCGCTTCTATGAAAATCCTCGCTTTTGCGATCACCCACGCGCAGGTGCGAGTCCACACCGGTGAGATGCCTTTCGCATATGCGCTCCATAGTCCCCAGCCCCAGGCGTCGCTTCTGCGTTCCTTCTCGCGCAGGTGCAAGTCCACACCTGCGCAATTTCCTTATGCGCCCCCCCCCCAGCTTGTACTTGCTAGCTCGCACCTGCGACCAATGTTCCGCAGGTGCGATTTCACCAGAAGGCTTCAGCTTCGGCAGTCTTCCAAATTATAAAATCAATCTGTAAACCATACGAAACTCACCCGAGACCCTCGGACTTCAACTAAATTTACCGACAAATCCTAAAACGTCATACGAACTTATTCAAAGCCTCAAACAACATCAAAAACACAAATTGCACCCGGATTCAAGCCCAATGAACCTTGAAATTTCCAAATTCTACATACAACATCGAAACCTATCAAATCACGTCTGATTGACCTCAAACTTTTCACACAAGTCATAAATGACATAACGGACCTATTCAAATTTTGAGAATTTGATTCCGACCTCGATATCAGCAAGTTAACCCCCGGTCAAACTTCCCAAAAATTCAACTTTCGCCATTTCAAGCCTAATTCCACTACGGACCTCCAATTAATTTTTCGGACATGCTCCTAATTCCAAAATCAACATACAGGGCTATTGGAATTATCAAAATTCAAATCTGAAGTCGTTTATACATAAGTCCACATCATGTCAACTTTTCTAACTTAAAGTTTCAATTATGAGACTAAGTGTCTCATTTCACTCCGACTTACTTCCGAACCCGAACCAACTAACCCGGTAAGTCATAAAACAACTGTAAAGCCTAAATTGACCAGTAAATGGGGGAACGTGGTTATAATACTCAAAACGACCGACCGAGTCATTACAGGTTCCGCAGATATGGATAGCCTCTCACAGAGGCGACCTTTGATGGAAAACATTTACTTCACATAAGAGGACTTACAAGCGCAGAAGCACGATCGCAGATGCAGACATCAAGTGTAGAAGCGTGACTGTAGATGCGTTTCCTCACTAGCAGGTGTGATCTCACCAAAGGTTGCTTGAATTCCGCAGATGCGGCCTTCTCCATGCAAATGCGAGGTCGCATAAGCGCACAGTGTTCCGCAAATGCGAAATCACTAAAGGAATTTGCATTTGGTTTACACTTGTTTGCTCAATTCCACTTCAATTGAATTCAACTCTCTCCATGGCAGCATTTACTTAAAAATCTAGCAATACACACCATAAACAACCTCATATCATAAGTAACGAATATAGAAACTAAAAAAAGAGACTAAAATAAATGGTAAAGTCACCACTCATCAATAGTGCGCTCGGACTGTCTGTATGTTTAAGGGTAGAATGTTGTTCTCAACTAAACTCTTGTGCCCAACTCACGTTGTACGACTTTCCAGAAGCGTGATGTAAACTGCGTACCCCGGTCAGATAGGATGGATACCGGCACGCCATGGAGTTGGACAATCTCGCGAATATAGATCTGAACCAGCTGCCCTGAAGAATAAGTACCACTAGAATGAAATAAGCCGACTTGGCTTCAATCCACAATCACCCATACTGCATCAAGTTTCTTTTAAGTCCGTGGGAGACCAACAATGAAATCCATGGTAACTCGCTCTCATTTCTGCTCGAGAATCTCACGCCTCTATTGCAACCCACCTGGCCGCTGATGCTCATACTTCACATGATGACAATTTAGATACTGAGCTACATACTCTACTAAGTCATTCTTCATCCTTCTCCACCAATAGTGTTGCCTCAAGTCCTGACACATCTTAGCAAAACCCAGATGAATGGAGCACCGCAAACTGTGGGCCTCCTGCAGAATGAACTCATGCAAGCCACCAACACAAGGCACACATAGCCGGCCCTACATCCGTAACACACCGTAATCCCAATAGTAACCTTATTGCATCGTCGTGCTGGACCATGTCCTTGAGGACAAGGAAATGGGGGTCTTCATACTGATGCTCTCTGATACGATCATATAAAGAAGACCAAGAAATCATGCAAGAAATAACACTACTCGTCTTTCAAAAATCCAACCTAATAAACTAGTTGGCCAAGGCCTGAACCTCCAAAGCTAATGGCCTCTCCGTTGCCGGTAGATATGCTACAGTGCCCAAACTCTACGCCTTTCAACTCAAGGCATCGGCCATCACATTGGCCTTCATAGGATGATATAGAATGGTGATATCATTGTCCTTAGGCAAATATAACCACCTCCACTGCTGTGAGTTAAGATCCTTCTATTTGAACAAATGTTGTAGACTATGATGATTGATATAGACCTCACAAGGGACACCGTACAAATAGTGCAGCCAAATCTTCAATGCATGAACAATTGCATCTAATTCCAAGTCGTGGAAAGGATAATTCTTCTCATGCACCTTCATTTTTCTAGATGCATAGGCAATCACCCTACCGTCTTGCAGCAACACCGCGCCGAGGCAAATACGTGACGCATCACAATACAAAGTGTAAGGCCCTGAACTAGTAGGCAATACTAACACTAGGGCTGTAGTCAGAGCAGTCTTGAGCTTTTGAAAGCTCTCCAACACTCCTCGGTCCATCTGAACGGAGCACCCTTCTGGGTCAATCAGGTCATAGGTGCAGCAATAGATAAGAAACCCTCTACGAAGTGACGGTAATACCTTGTCAAACCAAGAAAACTTTGGATCTCAGTGGCTAAAGACTGTCTGGGACAACTCTACACTACTTCAATCTTCTTCGAATCTACCTTGATCCCCTCACTCGACACCACTTAACCCAAGAAAAACACCAAGTCAAGCGAGAATTGTCACTTTGAAACTTTTGCATACAACTTCTTTTCTCTCAAGGTTAGAAGCACAATCCTCAAATGCTGCTCATGAACCTCCCGACTCCGGGAGTACACCAGGATGTTGTCAATAAACACAATGATGAATGAGTCAAGATAAGGATGAAATACACTATTCATCAAGTGCATGAATGTTGCTGGTGTGTTGGTTAGCCAAAATGACATCACAAGGAACTCATAATGACCATACAGAGTCTCGAAAGTAGTTTTTGAAATATCCAGATCCTGCATCTTCAACTGATGATAGCCTGATCGCAAATCAATCTTTGCGAACACTCTGGAACCCTACAGCTGATCAAATGGGTCATCAATATGTGGCAATAGATACATGTTCTTTACTTTAATCTTGTTCAATTGCCGATAATAAATACACATGTGCATAGAACCATCCTTCTTCTTCACAAAGAAGACCGAAGCACCCCAAGGGGACCCACTAGGACGAATGAAATCTTTATCAAGGAACTCTTGCAATTGCTTTTTTAACTCCTTCACCTCTGCTGAGGCCATACGATATGGTGGAATATAAATGGGCTGAGTGCCCGACAACAAGTCAATGTCAAAATCGATATCCCTATCGGGCTGCATGCACGGAAGATCTGCCAGAAATATATCTGGATAGTCTCTCACTACTGGGACCGACTCAATAGTAGGAGTATCAACACTGACATCTCTCACAAAGGCTAGATATGCATCACACTCCTTCCCAACCATCCGATGTGACATAAGGAAAGACACCACCTTATTAGGCACATAATCCAAAGTACCCCTACACTCCAACCACAGTAAACATGGCATAGACAATGTCACCATCTTGGCGTGACAATCAAGAATAGCATGATAGGGCGACAACCAATCAATGTCAAAAATAACATCAAAGTCTACCATACTGAGCAATAATAGATCAACTTTGGGCTCAAACCTGCCAATAACAACAAAAAACGACAGATACACACAGTAAACAACAATGGAATCTCCCACAGGCCAGCACACATAGATGGGATAACTCAAAGAATCACTGGATAGACACAAATATAGAGCAAAGTAAGATGATACATATGAATAAGTGGAGCCTGGATCAAATAAGACTGATGTATCTCTATGACAAATCAAAACTATACCTCTGATAACTGAGTCTGATGCAATAGCCTCCGTCCTACATGGGAGAGCATAACATCTATCTTGGCCTCTCTCTCTATGGCGACCCCTACACACTTGACCTCCACCCCTAGTTGGCTAAGCAGGTGGAGTGGCAACCGGTGCGGTAACCATGGAGACCCTATGGAATTAGTGGAGATTGAGTAGTATGTGGAGGTGCACCCATCTTGGGTATGGGGAAGTACCTTACCAAATGACTAGTATCATCACACTCAAAATAAGCTCTCGGAGGACATAGATGCTGAAACTCGCTCAGGCCTGGTCGGCTGGAATGACCGATGAAAGCACCCTGTGCTGGAGCTGAACTAGAAAGTGGCGGTGCATAATGGCATCCTGAGACCTGGGAGTAGCCAAAATACCACTGGAAGATGTAAGTGTTGAATGAACTAGATGGCTCATATTGCCTCTACCATGACGGGCTGCAACTGGGGCACGGGCACCACTATATCTACTAGAATCTCGTGGCCTTTTGGCCTCCCTATCCTCTCTTTCCCCGCCCCACAAATCCCTTAATCTCCATGTTATCTCGACCACCTGCTGGTATAGAGTATCAGTCTCCAACTCTCGAGCCATGTTGAATCTAGTACCATAGTTAAGACCCTTGATAAATCGATGGACTCGATCTCTAATTGTGGAAACTAAGGCATTTACATACCTGGACAACTCATTGAACCTGAGAGCATACTCTGATATGGTTATAGCACCCTGGCGAAACTGCTCAAACTCTACACGCCATGCATTCTAAAGGTTGTGGGGAACAAACTCTCTCAGGAACATCTCTGAAAATGGATCCCGTGTGAGTGAAGCTACCTCGGCGGGGCTACCCTCCTCCCAATCCCGCCACCACTGGTATGCTGGTCCCGATGGCTGGAAAGTAGTGAAAGCGACCCCGCTCGTCTCCATTATACCCATGGTGCAGAGAATTCAGTGGCACTTCTATAAATTACCCTGTGCGTCCTCTATAACTAGGCCACTGAAAGTAGGAGGATGGTACTTCTTAAACCACTCGAGCCTGAGCTGCTCCTCCTCATATGTTATTTCCCTAACCTTGGGCTAAACTGGGACAACCGGTTGCACTGGTATAACCTCTGGTACCTGCTCTTCATGGAATCCCCCAGCCTGAGATGTTGCCGGTGCAAGTGGAATCAACCCCTCATGAGCTAAAGTACCAAATATTCTCAAGAACTAGGCGAGAGTCTCCTGAAGTGTAGGGGTATCAACAGGCGACGGAAGTGCCTACCTCCCAACTGGATCTACTTGTGGCTCCTCTGTCACAGCTCGCGCCGGTGCTCTGGATGCACTACATGCCCCTCTTTGTCCTTTCTGTAGCCCCGTCCCTAGCCCCAGCCTCTCGCGACTCTAGCAGGGGGAGGGTATCTGATCATCGAATCCAGCAGTGCGTGTCTCACCATTTGTGACAGAATAGAAAGACATAGATACAGAAATCTGATGTCAACAAATTTGCACGATAAGGGATCAAAGAAGTGAAATTTCCTAATAGTTCCATAGCCTCTCGAATATAAGTACACAAGTCTCTGTACGGATCCATGAGACTCTACTAAACAAGATTGTGACTTGTAACACCTATGAACCTAAGGCTCTGATACCAACTTGTCACTGTCCCAATTTCCCTCCGTATGATGTCGTGATTTCACCTAGTCTCTAAGAGTTGGTAAGCCTAACATTCGTGTAGAATTTAACTGAGAGAATGATAAAAACTTTCAAATAACTCAATAAATAGCATATAATTATTCCGCAACTCAACAGAATAATACTCACAAAATCTTGTGATACCAAGTCACAAGCTTTACAAGAGTATACTAAACATCCTTATACAACAGTATCTATAAAAAAGAAAATGAAATAAAACTAGATAGAGGGTGACTCCGAGGCACGCGGATGCCGGTAGGTATACCTCGAAGTCTCCAAATTTGAACTCTACTCACTGGTGCCTAGGCTGGTAAGAGGTATCTGGATCTGCACAAAAAGATGTGCAGAAGCGTAGCATGAGTACCCCATAACGGTAACCACTAAGTGCCAAGTCTAACTTTGGTAGAGTAGTGACGTGGTCAGGTCAAGACCCTACTAGAATAAATAAGAAAACTGAAAGGTATATGACAGTGTGATAATGATAAACAATGAAAATGAAATAATGAAGAAAACAAGGAATAATATGCTAAGGACATAAAGCAACCAAAACACAAGTGATGTAATAGAAAGTTATAAACAAGAATCACTACTGAGGTACCGCCTCATAGTCTTATATCACCAAAAAATCATAATCTTTCCTTAAATTACCGCGGGGGTATTGCATTTAGTTTTGAAAATCATTTTTCCCGAAATAGCTTCCTGCGTTTTAGCCCACCTGTTAGCAACACACATATCAAGCACCTTATCTCACCACATGCATTTCGACCCTAATCCTAATACCACCACATGCGTACCAATATCACAACATATCACAAATTATACCTTAAGTGCCCAATATCATAAATTGCCAAAGAAGTCAACAGTAATAGTGTTTCCACAATATATAGCCCATGGCTAAACCACTATATGCACAGGAACAATTTACAACATTACCTCAACGTGAACTACGACATTTAAAACTCAATACCAAATTCAACAAGATATTCCTAAAAATAGCAACTTTAAGTAAGGGACTCATAGGTTAAATAATGAACAAGGAATAGAGAGGACAATAACTTCAACTAAACATGTGAAGACAATTAGCAAGTGTTATGACAAGTATTAATGATTACAAGTAAAGCATGTGAAGATAGACTAAAGATGATGAATATAACATATTATGACAACTCAATTAAAGGCATGAAAGGAAACTACATAGCTAAAACCGGTCAATTACCACATTTAGCCTATGTACACACTCGTCACCTTGTGTAAACGGCTTCCACACATCACAATTAACACAAAACAACACCAATCCTATGGGGTAATTCCCTCACACAAAGTTAGGCAAGACACTTACCACAAAATATGCTAACTCAACCCACTAGTAAGCCTTTTCCACAATTATCCTACTCTGAACGACTCGAATCTAGCCAAAACAACTTCATACCATAAATACAAACTATAGGAAGCTATTATGAACAATAAAGTTTCAATCTTTAAAAAGAAACACAACGTCAACTCAAAAGGTCAGCCCCGCGCCCGCATCTTGGAACCCGACCAAACTTACAAAATTCGATCACCCATTCGATAACAAGTCTAACCATACAAGAATTACTCAAATTTGACTCCAAATCGCCTTTCAAATCCCCAAATTTTAGTTTAAGAAGTTTCACAATTTTTCGGAAAACATTCCAAGTCAAATCACTAATTAGATGACAAAAACAACAATGTAATCATGAAATATAGCCAAATCCGGGTTAGAATCACTTACCCCGGTAATTTCCTAGAAAATCCCTCAAAACATCGCCATAAACTGAGCTCTCTAGGTCTAAAAGATGACAATGAGATAAAACCCCCGAACACCTCCTTTTCTTCCCAGCGATTTTCGCTTTAGTAGGCACACTGTCGCACCTGCGGAAAAATCCATCCCAGATGCCATTCCAAGTAATCCATGAAATTTTGCTTCTGCAGATAAAATGCTCGCACCTGTGAGCCCGCTTCTGCAGAGCCTTGGCCGCACTTGCAGTCCTTCACAAGCTCCTTATAGTTCTGCTTCTACGAAATAACACTCGCGCATGCGGATGAGCATCTGCGCCCAGGTGTCCGCACCAGTAAACCCAGGCCTGGGACGAACTTTTCCATTTATGTGATGCACCCTCACACACCTGCGTGTCCACACCTACATGTCCGCACCCAAGGCCAAAGCCTCTGCAGGTGCGATGACACCAGAAGAACAGACCTCATCAATTTAACCAAGTCCAAAATTATTCTGAATTTAATCTGAATCACACCCGGGGTACTCGAGACCCCTTCCTAATATATCAAAACGTTCCAAAACACATAATGGACCTACCAGAGGCAAAAAATCACATCAAACAACATCAATTCTAGCAATCGCAGTCTAATTCAAGCCTATTGAAACTATGAACATCCGGTTTCCAAAACTAATGCCGATTCATACCAAAAAAACTCCGATTGACCTCAAAATTTATACACGATTCATAAATGACATGGCGGAGCTATTCTAATTTCAATAATTGGAATCCCACCTCGATATCTATAAAGTCAACTCCTGGTCAAACTTCTCAACATTCCAAACCTTCAACTTTCTAACTTTCGCCAATTCAAGCTGAAACGATATACAAACCTCCAAATCACTTTATGGACATGCTATTAAGTTAGAAATCACCATTTGGAGCTATCGGAACAATCAGAACTCCATTCTGGAGTCATCTAAACAAAAGTAAAACTACAGTCAACTCCTTCAACTTAAACTTCCAACTTTGGGATTAAGTGTCTCATTTCACTCTAAAACTCACCCGAACATAAGCCAAACACCCCCAAAGAGTCACATAACAAAAATACAACATAGAGTACAAAATATATAGGGGATCATGGAATAACTATTTAAAACAACATGTCGTGTCATTATAGCAATCAAGAGGAGTAATACGCAAACACACAGAGTGTTCTAGATGGCAGGCGAAATGTATTTCGAGTTCGCGAAGTGGTGACACATTTTCAAAGCGTTGGATGGGGGTGGTCATCACAATCATGAGTGGATGGTCACATTATCATAGAAGGGTGAGTTCCGGAAGTAAGCCTTCACGATCGCAATGTTGTTTCCACGTTCGTGTAGTTCAAGAGTGTGTTGTGCTTTGTGTTTGCAACCATGGGCTCGTGTTCACGTAGAGTATTCTCGAGGACCTAGAAGTCTGTTCATCGCGATTGCAAGGATATGTTCGCGATCGCGAAGGGTATGCCTGGGTAGACTATTTAACAAATCTATTTCAAGGGTTTGGTCACTATACCACATTTGGAGTTAGGGAGCTCGGTATTGGGCAATTTGGGAGGGGATTTTATCACCATTTGGGTTAGGGTAAGTACTTTTTACTCGAATTTGTTTATATTCCATGATTCTATCCTTGGTTTTAGCATTTAACTACTTAATTAAAGTGAAGAAATTGGGGATTTGGATAAAAACTTTCCTAAAGTTAAAATTTAGGATTTGAAGGTCATTTCAGGTCGGAATTAGATGAAATTGATATGGTTGAACTTGCAACTGAATGGGTGTTCAGAGTTTGTGAGTTTGATTGGATTCCAAGGTGTGGTCTCGGGGCTGACTTTTCGGGTTGACTTTTTTATTTTGATAAAGATCGAAGATTTATTGTTTGAAGTTATTTTCTACAATATTATTTGATGATATTAAGTTGTTTGTGACTAGGTTCGAATTGTTCAGAGGTGGATTCCCGTTGGAAGGGATTTTTGGAGTATTGACTCGTGCGTTTTGAGGTAAGAAACATATCTAATCTTAGATTTGATGGTAATTAACCCAGGAAACTATGTTACATGAGACATATTGAGGTGACGCAAATTCAAGGTGACGGGAATGGGTGCGTGCACCGAGGTGTTCATGATTAGGGGTGTTTTTAGACTATTATCAGTTTTGTTTTTCTATCGTGACTTGTTATATCCGTGTCTTCTCAACTTGTAAGGTTATTTGAGCCATGCTTCATGTTAGAAACCACGTCTAGGCTATGTGCTATTTGTTTGAAACATGATATGGCTTGTTCTTGCTGTCTATGATCTATTTGCCTAAATTTCACTCATAATCTCAGTCACGATGCTATATTTGTGTATGATATCTTAGTCTCAGTACTTTCTTATTTGATTCCTCATATGTTGTTAGTGCCTCATATGTGTAACACTTTTTAACTGAGTATTGTGAGATGTGATTATCTGAGACTTGATCAGTTAATGACTGAGCTTGGCCCATATAGCCAATTTGGTATTGATTTTGAGGTGATGCGTACGCCATGCTCACATTGGGCTAAGTGTTATTGTTTTCGGGTGACGTGTGCACTAGGCCCTATTATTTGGGATATGTGATTATAATTAGCGCTTGGGCAGGATCTGCCTCTCAGGAGTCTGACATGCCAGTAGTGGACGCATGCATATTGTTTTATATACGTGCTTGATGATGGGCAGTTACGCCAGCATCCGTACAATGCTAAGTGTGATTATTTTTTATGGGTCCATAGTGATATTGGTGAGTTGACATGTATATTTGGCATGTACTTTGCTTATGCTAGCTGGTAAATCAAATTTACTATCTGGGTTGGGCTTTAACGGTTATATATGGAAAGTATGCCTTAATTCATGATATGTGAACGAGCTGAACATGATATTATTGAGCTACATACATATACTGTTTTTCAATTTTATCATGAATTGTTATTAGTTATTAATATTTGTCTCTGAGTGCTTCTTCCGATCTCATCACTACTTACAAACCAAGGTTAGTTTTGTTACTTATTGCATGGGGTTGGTTGTACTCATACTACACTATGCACTTCGTGTGCAGATCCAGGTACTTCCGGACGAGGTGATCTCTAAAGTTCTTGTAACGACCTGACTAGTCATTTTGAGTATTGTAACCACGTTCCCCTATTTACTGTCTCTTATTTTTTCATTTGTGGTTACATGACTTGTAGGGGTGGTTGGTTTTATTCCGGGTGAGTTTCGGAGTGAATTAGAACACTTAGTCCCAAAGTTGGATGATTAATTTGAAAGAGTTGACCGGAGATTGACCTTTGTATTGACGACTCCGGAACGGTATTTTGATGGTTATGATAGCTTCATATAGTTATCCCATTAAATAACAAAGGTATTTTGAGGGGCCGCGCATGTAGGATCCCATTAAATAACTCCAAGGCCGGGTAGATAGAGGGTTTAAGTAATTTCTTGAGCTAAAACCTGATATTTTAGAGATAAGTGAGAGTGTTTGAGAAAAAGGAAGTAGATGAAGTGTTTTGTTCATCAAGATCTTGTTCAAGCTTTGAAATCCAACATGGAAATCTCACAAGATCTTCACTTAAGAGGTAAGATTCAAACCCCTAGTCTTCAATTTCGAGTTTGGGGTAAAAGATGGGTGATTGGGAGTATGATTCTTGGGTGTAAGAGTATTAGTTATACATGCTTGTATCAATAAGGTTTGTGGGATGATTGTTGAGCTAAAATAAGTTAATATTGGGTTGAGGAGTGAAGGAAAACTTGTAGAAGAGCCTTGTAGCCAAATGTTCACACCTAATGTTTGATACAATGCTCAGATGAGCTGAAACCATGAATATCTTCCTAATTTGTGTCGATTTTGTTATGTCTCAAAATACATTGGGATTGCTAGATTTTACGGAACGTTGTAGTAATTTAAGTAAAGCTCAAATTGAGGTATGTTGGCTAAACTACTCTTTTAGAATTGAATTCCATGACGTTCCCGTAAATTTCAACTATTATTGTCTGAAGTTCCTTATTCTATGTTTCGAGATGTTCCCAATAAATTTGATTGTCCCGAATAAGCAAAGTGTCAAGAATTATATATTCCAAACGTGTTCCGAATGTTCCTATCACATTATGTTATCCATCGGGAATGTGTTCAAGAATCATATGTGCATTAAAATGTTATGGATTTGAGTCGTGTTTCAAATGAAAGTTATGATGCCAACTTGTGTGAGAAAAACTTGATATGCTTAAGACTGTTAATTACTCATATGTGTACCTGAAGTCTTGATTGGAAATGCCTTGTTGTTGATAATCTATAAAGATGCTTGAAAGTAAAAGAAGTGAATTGAAGATATAAAGTGTGGCCAATGTGCCAAGAATGAAAGTTATACTTGTGGCCAATGGTGCCAATTAAATGAAATGATGTGAGAAAGGTTATGAAATGAGCCTTGATTCAACTATTCC
>AWOL01S0008967.1:873-11580 GCA_000715115.1 Nicotiana otophora
ACACAAGTCCTTAATATTTACAAGATAAGGGCTTTCTCTAGAATTCTCTACAAGCCTAGAAGATTCCAAGGACTTTCCTAGCAAATCCATAAACATCTAGGATCTTCCAAAGGAAATGCAAGCATTCCTCCTATGTAAGCTTCCACATGGCATTAATATAATCTTCTCACAAATGCAAGCATTCCTCCTATGTAAGCTTCCACATGGCATTAATATATGCCAAATGGCGCTTATGTGGCATGATGACATGGCGAGTCATCACACTAGCCCTCAATTTCGTGATTTTACTGAACATAGGTAATGAGAAAAGCAATTCTTGGGTATGGGAGTTGTCCATTATGCATGCATGTAATATCAAGGATTGGGGGAAGAACGTTGAGCTAAATTGGGTAGACTCTGGGTATTGGATGGAGGAATCCACCATAGGAGGACCTTGAAAACATAATACCCACCTAGTGTTTGATAAAACGTTCAAATGAGCTAGAACCATAAACTCTCTCCCAATTTGTGTTAAATTTTGATATATTTCTAAATAGATCGAAGTGGCTAAGAATTCTGAAACATTGTAGTAATTTAAAAGGCTCGAGGCGAGGTATGTTGGCTAAACTCATATCTTAGAATTGAACCCCACAATATACTTGTAAGTCCCGAGTTGTTCTTTATGAATTGATTATTCCGAATAAACCTTGTGTCGAAAGATATATGTTCAATATATATTCCAATGTTCTTGTTATGTTATATTCTATTTGAAAATGTGCTCGGAGCGTGGGTTGCATATCCAAATGCTGTATTTTTAAGTCGTGATTCAAATGAAGGCTATTATGTCAAATTGTGTAAGAAATCTCAATGTGTTTAACATTCTTACTTGCTCGCATGTGTACTCAAGTCTTGAATAAAAATGCTTTGTTGTTAATAATCCGTGATGATGTTTGAAAGTAAAAGAGGTGAGCAGAGCATGAAATGTGAAATACGACCAACGTGCCAAGAATGATATTACATTTGGGGCCACTAGTGCCAATGAAACCAAGGAACAATTAAAAGACATTGAAATGAGTTGTGAATCCTTTTAATAACAAACACTTTGGGAGTATCGTTAGTCACCGAGGAAGGGTAGGTTGAAATAGCCTAACCCCGAAATTACACATGCCGGCGTAGGAATGGATTGTAAGTATTCCCCTTATTCACGGCGAGATTGATGTGATGAAATATTCCCCTTTATTGGGATGAGATGATTGCTAGAAAAGGGTGATGTCAATCCACACGGCATTATAGTAAGAGGACCTAGCCGGCCGGGTTGTGATCGGATGCCATGCCACACACATGGTGGTGATTGTGCTAAAAATTGTAATCGATTTAGTGAGCCCCAGCAGGTGGCATTGATTATTGATAGCAGTACACCCTCTTCTCAGCAAATTTGGTGAGCCCCACTTCATTTGGGGATCGTGTATCTTTTGTCCCACGTGTATTATATTTTGAGGTATAGCCGCGGTCTTGTTTCCGGCATTATCATAATATTTTGTATCCGTAAAGGCTCCGTAGACACAGTGTGGGTTGTATATGGGTGTTGGGAAAGTCAATCTAGCCTTGTTGTATTTGAATCACTTCTTGCACTTTAACTATGATTGTGTATGTATTTTGAGACTATAAAATGAAGTGACTAATGGTAATGAAATTGGCATTGTTCACGTAATCCACTTAATATTTAATTAATTATATAAATATATCTTCTCTTCATTCACGGGCGATGTCACGACCCAAACTGCAGGGCCGTGACGGGCACCCGGTGCCTTACACAATCGAGTACCAACGTAACATATCTTTCTTATCATACTGTCATGGATAAGTGGCCCAGAAGGGCCGTCATGAAATAACGGGAATAAAACATAAGGGAATACTAGACTTAGGACGACCCAACATGATATAGAAACTTATACATGTGACATACGAGCCTATAAGGCCGACATGGTCATTTGTATACTCAAGACATAGGCCGATAAGGCCATACAACTATCCATATATATTCCATCTGTCTACAAGACTCTAAGAGTACATAAATATCATAAAGGTCGGGATAGGGCCCCGTCGTACCAATCAATACATATTCAAATCATACTGACCAAATAGGCAACTCCGGAGTAAGTGGAGTGCACAAACACCTTCTGCTGAGCTGATAGCCTACTAGGAGAACTCTCAACCTGTCTATCGGGACCTGCGGGCATGAAATGCAGCGTCCCCAGGCAAAAGGGACGTCAGTACAAATAAAGTATCGGGTATGTTAGGCATGAAAGAAACATGAAGTAAGGAACTCAACCAGTAAGTCTTGATAGCTCTGTGAATCATGAAAATATTTATAATGTCATGCATGTGCGTATAAATGCCATACCATGCATAAGTACATGCGTAAATAACATCATCAAGTCTCTGAGGGCATCTCATCATAACATCTCAGCCACTGTGGGCGAAATCATCAACGTATACTAGCTGATCAGGTTGCGGTGTGTATATAACGCCATAACCCTTTCCATATCCCATATACATATAATATATGTATATATAACGCCATCTGGTCATAAGTCAACGTACATATATAAATAAAAGTAATGCATAAGGAAGTAAATCTATAAGACCTGTCGGAATATCATAAGACCAATGAACATACGATATGATAGTAGGACATATGGGGAATCAAGAACATAGTCAACCCTAGTACTTCTAGGAATAGAATTATTTGTTAAAGTTGCGTACTTGCTCATTTCTTGCATTATATGGATCATGCCAAAAAGGAAAGAATGAATAGCCTTAACATACCTTATCACAATATTTTCAATCACCAAGTTGAACTCGCCTCTTCATACCTTAATCTACAATAACAATTATAATAATATCATTAAATTATGAAAGGTACAACTATTGCACAACGAACAACAAACTTATTTTGTATTAAAATGGGCAGCATCTCCCCTATAATCCTTACTTCCTTCAAATTCAAGATAACACCTAACACAATAATATCAACATGTATACATTATTTTCCAACCTTATATACACCACAAAATACTATAAAATATCCCAACACACCCCAATCACTTCATATACAAAACAACCACCGTAGTAGTGTCAAACGACCCAAAAATGTTACGACGAACGACCAGACCACCACCTTGCATTTACATGGTGTTTCTATACAAGTCTAACTCATATGCTACTTGGCCTACTCTACGTATAATCTTATAAGGTCCAATGTACCGAGGGCTAAGCTTTTCTTTCTTACCGAATCTCATAACGCCTTTCATCGGTGATACCTTTAGGAATACCCAGTCGTCTACCTGAAACTTCAAGTCTCGTCGTCGATTATCTACATAGGACTTTTGATGACTCTGTGCTACTAATAGCCTTTCCCTTATAAGATTAATCTTCTCAACTGCCTGCTGTACCAACTCTGGTTCTACTAGCTTAGTTTCCCCAACCTCGAACCATCCGATAGGTGACCTACACTTTCGTCCATAAAGAGCTTCGTATGGAGCCATTTGAATGTTGGAATGATAACTATTATTATATGCGAACTCAATAAGTGGAAGATGATCATCCCAGCTACCCTTGAAGTCCATCACACAAGCTCGTAGCATATCCTCCAGCGTCTGAATAGTACGTTCAGCCTGATCATCTGTCTGGGGATAAAATGTTGTACTAAGACTTACCTGAGTCCCCAATCCTTTTTGGAAGGACCTCCAAAAATTAGCTGTAAACTGAGCACCTCTATCTGAGATAATAGATATAGGGACACCATGAATTCGTACTATCACCCTAATGTAAAGCCTTGCATAATCCTCTGTTGAGTAAGTAGTCCTGACAGACAGAAAATGGGCTGCTTTTATAAGTCTATCGACAAAAACCCATATAGCATCGAACTTACGTTGGGTACGAGGTAAGCCTATGATGAAATCCATATTAATCACTTCCCATTTTCAAGTCGAAATCTCTATAGCCTGTAATAATCAACATGGTTTCTGATGCTCAATCTTAACCTGCTGACAATTAGGGCACTGAGCAACAAACTCTGCTATATCCTTCTTTATTTCGTCCCACCAGTATATTCCCTTGATATCATGATACATCTTCGTCGCTCCTGGATAAATAGAATAACGATAATAATGAGCTTCTCCCATAACCTGCTAGCGTAACCCTACCACATTAGAACACATAATCGACCTCGATATCTGAGGACTCTATCTCCTGTAATCTCAAATGGTGTATTCTCCTTTTGAGGGGATGTATCTCTATAATGAGCTAGCACAGGATCCTCATACTGGCATTCCTTCACTTCAGTTACTAAATAGTATGTTGTTGTATCCTGAATAGTAACTCTGGTATTACCCGAGTCCAGTAATCGAACTCCAAGACTAGCTAGCTGATGAATCTCATGGGCTATCCCACACTTCTCTGGCTGTAAATATGACAGGCTATCCATAGATCGACGGTTGAGGGCGTCGACTATATTCGCCTTCCCCAGATGGTATAAAATATCAACGTCATAGTCTTTCAGTAGCTCCAACCGTCTCTTTTGGCGTAAATTCAATTCCTTTTGATTGAAGATATATTGAAGGCTCTTATGATCCGTATAGATATCAACATGAATGCCATACAAATAGTGACTCCACATCTTTAGTGCATGAATCACCGCAACTAACTCTAAATCGTGGGTCGGATAATTCTTTTCGTTCTTTCTTAGTTGTCTTTAAACATAAGCAATTACTTTTCATGGTCATTCTGCCACTTGTTGCATGAATACATGGCTTATCTCATTGTCCACAAATACTAGAATTTTCTGCAACTCATATGATCTCAAATATAATCTTTTGATTTTCCCCCCGTTCATTAGTCACGATAGATGCCACTTTCTTATGGAGTGCATACAATGTTGTTGTGAGACTGTTGTTACAAGACCATTTCTTCCTGATGTCACTATGCTTAAGTTGAAGCCTTCTTCCTTATTCCCTCAACTAGTCTTTCTTTGTAGTACTTCAGAGAGACCCTTTGACTCCTGTAAAGCTGCGAGCTTATTACATCATATACCCGAAAGAATTTTTGATGTTCTTACTCACCTATAATTATCATTAATTACTTACCTCCGCACCCTTGTGCTCGTAAGGTTGATTCTGAACTGAATTTTTTGACTATCTTCTCAGTGGCACCATTTTTTTTATTTTTTTCCGTAACACTTATACGGTACCTTTAACAACCCCAACTCCTATATGAATATTTCTCAAGGATTACGATGTCATTATAGTTGCGAGACTGAATTCCCTATGTTGGGTTTCACTATGTTTATCTTGCACAACCTGCTGATTTGTTTGTATCCTCTTGTTTAGCCATGGCTAGGCTCTTCCTGAATCAACTGCTAACTACACATTAGTCCATTCTCATATCTATATTCTGTGTAATCTCTCTTGGGTTATATCCATTGTCTTAACTTACCCCTCACATTGGCTCCTTATGTATCCAGTGTTCATTTGCACTTATTTATCAATAGCATCTAGTGATGGAACCCTTACTGCCTCTCCCCGTCGTCATGCTTATATAATGTTCTGGAGTCGTATCATACCCGTAGGATCTGAATAAATGCAATCTCATTCCTTTTGCCTTTCTACCATATTCTTCCTTTACTATTCCATAGTTATCTTAACCACATAACTCCGACTTAATACCATATCACACCATCTTCATAATTGGTATCTTTTCACATCTTCATAGATTCTTACTTGCCTTGCGGTAACCCTTCTAAACCAGGGATAATTTAATTTCTTACATACAAAGGTGACACTTAGTGTAACTGGCACACTTAGTCCCTTAAGCTTAACTCTGCTCATAACGCTTGTTTTAGGGAAGCGTCTTTCTGAATGACCTTTAAAGGTTATTCTTCTGTTGTCCATTCAATTATCGCCGGAACGCGATCTCTGAAATTCTCACAATGTCAACTATTATCAAATACTTTGGTTTTGAATTCATGTTCAGTTTATCTTATTCACTAGCCCATACTAATTTCTATTACTCTGGGGGTCTAACTTTTCATTTTGGTAATCACGTATGAGTCACCAACTTATTTCTCGAAATGGGGATATGACTTTATGGCTTATACTCTTTTATTGTCTCAAGGCCTGCAACTTCTTGTCTTTTCCTTCACTTGACTATAGAATCTGTGGTCCTGTCATATTTTTATTTACCGTTATCATCCATTTATCACATCTTACTCATAATGCTTCATTTACTTTTTTCTTATTCTCCTGCCAATATTTCTGTCTATCACCTCATTATGAAAATTTTTTCAAAACATTCTTTCACTTTTAGCCCCCCTTGATTCAACTCACTGGCTCTTCGGGTCGCTAACACTCTCTCTTTACTAGGGACGAGAGCCATACAAAGGTAAATATATATCCCTTCGAGGATTCCAATGCCAATCTTCTGAAATTTATGAACATTCTAGTATTCATATCTGATTGTACTATTCTAGAGTGCACCATCTGGGTATCTCACAAGGAGAACCATTACCACGTTTGCAATATCCCTCGGAAATGTGAGCTAATGATAACAATCCATCCACAATTTTGGGTTACTCTTACCCCAGCTGGATGCTGATATCCCATCCTTCTCTTAATTTATATCTGTTAGCTCCTATATGGAATAACTGAAATGGGTGTTGTCAAGCGAATATATTTTTGTTATTGTTGAAAGTAACTCAGAATGCTTATATTTCTCTGCCTGAATTGTAAATACAGATAATCTTCACTAACTGGGTACCTCGTATCCTTCTTCACCTAGCTTTTTTTACTTGTTAAAACTTGTATCTACCTTCTGATTCTCTTGTTGCTTTTTACCATAGTGGTAGATAGATATTCATGCCTTAGGGCTCCTTATCAAGAGGCTCACACGTCGTAGTACACACATATCTACTGAAGGCCTTACATTTACTCATTATAAGCATGACGCAAAATCGAGTTCCTCTGACTCAACTCTTCCACAGTCGCATTCAATCTCTTACCAACTGTCTTTTTGGATATAGATATCGTTGTATAAAGAATAAAATAGAATTTAGGAATTTAAATTTCTTACAACTAAGCTCTACCATACGATCTAGAGTAAGAAGAAAGAGTGACAGTCCTAAATTTCCTGTAGCCTCCTGCTTATAAGTGTGGTGTACAACACACCCATAAACATAGTATTTGTTCAATATCCTTGTAAGTCCCAAGTTGTTCTTTATGAATTGATTATTCTGAATAAGCCTTGTGTCGAAAGATATATGTTCAATATATATTCCAATATTCTTGTTATGTTATATTCTATTTGAAAATGTGCTCGGAGCATGGGTTGCATATCCAAATGCTGTATTTTAAGTCGTGATTCAAATGAAGGCTATTATGTCAAATTATGTAAGAAATCTCAATGTATTTAACATTCTTACTTGCTCACATGTGTACTCAAGTCTTTAATAAAAATGCTTTGTTGTTAATAATCCGTGATGATGTTTGAAAGTGAAAGAGGTGAGCAGAGCATGAAATATGAAATACGACCAACGTGCCAAGAATGATATTACATTTGGGGCCACTAGTGCCAGGGAAACTAAGGAACATTTAAAAGACGTTGAAATGAGTTGTGAATACTTTTAATAACAAACACTTTAGGAGTATCGTTAGTCATCGAGGAAGGGTAGGTTGAAATAGCCTAACCCCGAAACTACACATACCGGCGTAGGAATGGATTGTAAGTATTCCCCTTATTTGGGGCGAGATTGATGTGATGAAATATTCCCCTTTATTGGGATAAGACGATTGCTAGAAAAGGGCAATGTCGATCCACACGGCATTGTGGTGAGACGGCCTAGCCGGCCGGGTCGTGATCGGATGCCATGCCGCACACATGGTGGTGATTATGCTAAACATTATGATCGATATAATGATTGGAACTGTGCTAGTGATTGTGATTGTGATTGTAATTAATATTTCGGGTAAGACGGCCTAGCCGATCGGGCCGAAAACGGACTCCGTGCTGAAATCACGGTAGTGATGCTAAGATCTCCCAACCTAAAATAATGGAAATTTACCTAGTACTTATCTTGCTCCTAATTTGATGTTTTAGTATTGTCTGAGGCTTCTATTGATTTATGATTGTTCTTCCTTGTGTTATCATGCGTTCTAACGAGAGGGTGTTTAGTCTTACATACTAGTACTATTTCATATGTACTAATGTTCCTTTTGCTGCGGCACTGCATCTCTAATGGATGCAGGTGGTTCCGCAGCAAGTGGCATTGATCATTGATAGCAGTACACTCTCTTCTCAACAGATTTGATGAGCCCCACTTCATTCGGGGGTCGTGTATCTTTTGTCCCACGTGTATTATATTTTGAGGTGTAGCCGCGACCTTGTTACTGGCATTATCATAGTATTTTGTATCCGTAGAGGCTCCGTAGATACAGTGTGGGTTGTATAAGGGTGTTGGGAAAGTCAATATAGCCTTGTTGTATTTGAATCACTTGTTGCACTTTAACTATGATTATGTATGTATTTTGAGACTATAAAATGAAGGGACTAATGGTAATGAAATTGGCATTGTTCACGTAATCCACTTAATATTTAATTAATGATATAAATTTATCTTCTCTTCATTCAGGGGCGATGTCACGACCCAAACCGCAGGGCCGCAACGGGAACCCGGTGCCTTACATAGCCGAGTACCAACGTAACATATCTTTCTTATTATACTTTTGTGGGTAAGTGGCCCAGAAGGGCCGTCATGAAATAACGGGAATAAAACATAAGGGAATACTAGACTTAGGACGACCCAACATGATATAGAAACTTATACATGTGACATACGAGCCTATAAGGCCGACATGGTCATTTGTATACTCAAGACATAGGCCGATAAGGCCATACAACTATCCATATATATTCCATCTGTCTACAAGACTCTAAGAGTACATAAATATCATAAAGGTCGGGATAGGGCCCCGTCGTACCAATCAATACATATTCAAATCATACTGACCAAATAGGCAACTCCGGAGTAAGTGGAGTGCACAAACACCTTCTGCTGAGCTGATAGCCTACTAGGAGAACTCTCAACCTGTCTATCGGGACCTGCGGGCATGAAATGCAGCGTCCCCAGGCAAAAGGGACGTCAGTACAAATAAAGTATCGGGTATGTTAGGCATGAAAGAAACATGAAGTAAGGAACTCAACCAGTAAGTCTTGATAGCTCTGTGAATCATGAAAATATTTATAATGTCATGCATGTGCGTATAAATGCCATACCATGCATAAGTATATGCATACATAACATCATCAAGTCTCTGAGGGTGTTGGGAAAGTCAATATAGCCTTGTTGTATTTGAATCACTTGTTGCACTTTAACTATGATTATGTATGTATTTTGAGACTATAAAATGAAGGGACTAATGGTAATGAAATTGGCATTGTTCACGTAATCCACTTAATATTTAATTAATGATATAAATTTATCTTCTCTTCATTCAGGGGCGATGTCACGACCCAAACCGCAGGGCCGCAACGGGAACCCGGTGCCTTACATAGCCGAGTACCAACGTAACATATCTTTCTTATTATACTTTTGTGGGTAAGTGGCCCAGAAGGGCCGTCATGAAATAACGGGAATAAAACATAAGGGAATACTAGACTTAGGACGACCCAACATGATATAGAAACTTATACATGTGACATACGAGCCTATAAGGCCGACATGGTCATTTGTATACTCAAGACATAGGCCGATAAGGCCATACAACTATCCATATATATGCCATCTGTCTACAAGACTCTAAGAGTACATAAATATCATAAAGGTCGGGATAGGGCCCCGTCATACCAATCAATACATATTCAAATCATACTGACCAAATAGGCAACTCCAGAGTAAGTGGAGTGCACAAACACCTTCTGCTGAGCTGATAACCTACTAGGAGAACTCTCAACCTGTCTATCAGGACCTGCAGGCATGAAACACAGCGTCCCAAGGCAAAAGGGACGTCTGTACAAATAAAGTATCGGGTATGTAAGGCATGAAAGAAACATGAAGTAAGGAACTCAACCAGTAAGTCTTGATAGCTCTGTGAATCATGAAAATATTTATAATGTCATGCATGTGCGTATAAATGCCATACCATTCATAAGTATATGCGTACATAACATCATCAAGTCTCTGAGGGCATCCCATCATATCATCTCAGCCACTGTGGGCGAAATCATTAACGTATACTAGCTGATCAGGTGGTGGTGCGTATATAACGCCATAACCCTTTCCATATCCCATATACATATAATATACGCGTATATAACGCCATCTGGTCATGGGTCAACATACATATATAAATAAATGTAATGCATAAGGAAGTAAATCTATAAGACCTGTCGGAATATCATAAGACCCATGAAGAGACGATATGATAGTAGGACATATGGGGAATCAAGAACATAGGCAACCTTAGTACTTTTAGGAATAGAATTATTTGTTAAAGTTGCGTACTTGCTCATTTCTTGCATTATATGGATCATGCCAAAAAGGAAAGAATGGATAGCCTTAACATACCTTATCACAATATTTCCAATCACCAAGTTGAACTCGCCTCTTTGTACCTTAATCTACAACAACAACAATAATACTATCATTAAGTTACGAAAGGTACAACTAACGCACAA
>AWOL01S0008967.1:15774-29141 GCA_000715115.1 Nicotiana otophora
ATATATATATATATATATATATTAAATATCAAAAACCCTTCCACTTCTTCCGGCTATTAGCTTAGCTTATTCTCCCATCCTACAACAAAATTGTTTAAGCTGCTATCTATGGTTCACCTCTGCTTTTATTTTTTTAAACTAATGCATGTTGTCTATGTTTAATAGAAGAACAGTAATGTTGTGCCACAACTTTTATCCCACAATATTGACAATAGTACTGTCTTGAATTATGTTCTGGGGAAAGAGCGCATTTTCGTTTCCTGTAAATTGTTTACTGCTTATAATCCATCCCTATTTCTATACATAACTGCCTTTTGCTCGGTGTTGTTTGTATGGTTAATGATATAGCGTGAAATACCTGGTTGAGAGTTTAAGTTAGAAATTTGAAGCTGTTGTTTGAACTTTGAAGCTGCAGAAATTCAAGCACTGTTAGGCGTTAGCTGCAGGCCAAACATTTCTGTGTAGACTGCTCACTTATGGATTAATCATTTTGAAATATGTATTCTGGACTCACTTTGAATATAGACTGGAATTTCCTATTCTGAATTAATATGCTAGGCGTTAACAAACATATGTATGTCTGAACTCATGTAATGTAGCCTGCTTTGGGATTTAATGGTAGGCGTTAACAGACATGTATGTCTGGACTCATATGTAGCCTGCTTTGGGATGTAATGTAGCCTACAATGTGTTCTACTTTTTTCACTCTACAACATATGACACACTACATCATTCTTATGTAGGCGTTAACAGACATGTATGTCTGGACTCAATGTGTAATTTCCTATTCTGAATTTGTATGCTAGGCGGTCAGCAAATAATTAATGCACGCAATATAGATTGTATTAGGCCGATAAACCGCCCGATAAGAACTAACGGATACCAATCCGCCCGATATCTTATCGGATGGCTAGCGGATTAATACATTAAAAAGCCGATAACCGTTAATCCAAACCGTTAAGAGTAATTAACCGCCCAATCCGCCCTAGCTAACACACCCCATATAAGGTAAAAAAAATTGTTTGCAAAAATAGAACGAAACAAATGGCCTAAAACCCGACCCGATTTAGAGCGGGTTGACCCATCGCTCTTATAATATATGACGCAAATGATCCCTAATCGTTAGGGCAAGAGATTTTGCTTTCCAGCGAAGATGTACAACGGAATCGGGCTACAAACGCCGCGAGGCTCCGGCACCAATGGCTACATCCAGACCAACAAGTTCTTCGTCAAGCCAAAGACGAACAAAGTCCTCGTAGACGGCGGCAAAGGTTTTGAGTCCGGCCAAGGAACTGCCGGAGTGACGAGGAAAGCGAACAAGGACATTCTCGAACACGACCGGAAACGGCAGATTCAGCTCAAACTTCTAGTCCTCGAGGATTAGCTTACCGATCAGGGATACACCGATGCTGAGATTGCGGAAAAGCTCGATGAAGCTCAACGTAATCTGGAGGCAACATCTGAGGATTCTGGTGGATCCACTGCTATTGGCTATGAAAGGTAACTTATTTTTTGATTTATTGTTATGCTTTTTGCATAATATACGCATTGGATCAATTATTGTTGAAGAATTAGTTACAGATTTATAGTTTTGACTGAGTTGATGTTGTTACTAGTCGTTTCTTAGAGAATTTTCCATGCATTATCTTTGGAACTAGCAGAATTGTTGGGAAATGGAAATATGAGAAATTTTATTGTTCTTTCCATTAGAAGTGAAAGAAACGAAAGAAATTGGAAAGGGGAAAGAAGTGTGGTTATTACAACTTTGTAATGCTTCTTTCTGAGTTCATATTGTTGTTTATTTTTAAAATGACGGTGGTGGTGTCCAGGTCATCTTATGTGCATCTTTNCTTTGTAATGCTTCTTTCTGAGTTCATATTGTTGTTTATTTTTAAAATGACGGTGGTGGTGTCCAGGTAAGTGCACCTTGACTATTCCACCAGGTACTTGCTACCTCAACCCACCAACAGTTAGGCAGATGGAAAACAATCACCTACCTGTGATTTGAACTTGAAACCTCATGGTTTTTCTCCCACTTCATCGACCAATGGGCCTACCCTGGGGTGTTGAGTTTACATTGTTTTGTTTTTGACCTTTAAGAATATGTTATGGAATATGGTACAATTTTGAGAAGTTAATGATCTATATGAATTGGTAGACTTTTTAAGGAGATAAAAATTGAAAATGATTTTTGTTTTCCTTGTCTGTATGAGAGGTCTAGATGAGGAGGTTTTAGATACATATAAATATGATTAGGTTGTGGTTTGATTCTTGCGTCCTTTGACATTCTCATTTCTTGAGCAACTTTAAAAATCTTAAATTAAATTTAGCTTGAGGTTCATTGGTGAATTTGTTTTGTGGTTCTACACTTCTATCTTTCTGGTTGAAAAGGTAGAAAAGGGCAATCGTGTATAAGTTGTTCTGATGGGCAGTTTTATCACAACTATAGTTACTACAGTTTTTAACTTGTATTACTGTTGTCAGTCCGATTGTTATAACCTGGTCAGCAATTTGCAGTTTCAGCAGTTCAGAAGTTCAAGAATTGGTTTTGGATGATATAACTGTTATTTAGCCCTCTAGTGAAGTTCAAAAATTGATAGGAAATTTGGTTTGTTAGATAGAACAAAGCAAGGTTTTTGAGGTTACAAAGCAGGTTTCAGTATCCCAAAAGCTACTGGGATTTGGGCTGTTGGAGGTCCAAGTTTTGTTGACTTCTCCTTTCCTGCTTCGTATAAATGTTTTGCTAACGGGCCAATATATAGTTTGCAAGATTCTTTTTCAAAAAAATAAATAACACACACACACACACACACACACACACACACACACACACTGCATGGCTGATATGCAACAGCTAGTTTGTTCATTTTCAGGGTTTCGGAAACACAGACACTAGATTGCTGCTTTGAAGGAAAGGCAGATGGAAACCTTAAAAGCTGCTCTCAAGATAGGGGCTGAACACGAGACCCAGAAGAAGTGGCATGAGGCTTTAGATTCTGAAGAGAATGAAGATGGTGATAATAATGAGCTTGTTGATAGGAAGTGGCAGGGGAAGGACTTGAGAAAAGAGAAGGATGAGAGTAAGCGTCATAAGAAAACAGAGAAGAAGAAAAAACGTGCGGATTCTTCTGACACTGACAGCGGTGACAGCCATGCCAAAAAGCCTAATAAGAAGAACCATGAAAAAGCCCACTATTCTAGTCCTGATTCTGATACTGCTGTTGATAATAAGTCAAAAAAGTTGTCTGGCAGGGAAAAAAAGGGTAGAAGGCGGCATCACAGTGATTCACTCTCTGATTCTTCCTCAGATTCTGATTCTTATCCAGAGTCTGATCAGGAGAAGAAACATGCAAAATCCCGTAGGAGACATTCTGAGGGTGAGTATAATGATGGCCGTGATGCAAAAGCCAGTAAGTTTCAACAAGGTAGAAGACACGATTTTGATGCAGATGACTACAAAAATGATCGTGATGTCGATAACAAGATGATTCAGAAAGAGAGAAGGCAGGTTACTGAGAGTAAGTATGATGATGGCCGTGATGCTAAAAACAAGACAGAGGTAGAAGACAAGATTCTGATGATGACGATGATGGTAGTGATCGTGATGTAAAAAGCAAGAAGATTCAGGAAGGGAGGAAACATGTTACTGCAGGTGAGTATGATGGTGGTCGTGATTCTAAAAACAAGAAGTCTCAAAGAGGTAGAAGATGTGATTCTGGTGATGATGATAGTAATGATCGTGATGTAAAAAGCAAGAAGATTCAGGAAGGAAGGAGACATGTTACTGTGGGTGAGCATGATGATGGTCGTGATGCTAAAAACAAGAAGTCTCAAAGAGGTAGAAGACACGATTCTGATGATGATGGTGATGATAGTAATAATCGTGATGTAAAGAGAAAGAAGATTCAGAAAGGGAGAAGGTACGAGTCTGATGACAGCGAGTATGATGAAGGCTATGTTGCAAAGAAAAATAAGACTCAAAAAAGTAAACGATGCAATTCTGACAAGGACGAAGGTGAAATCAGCAGTAGCGACTATTCTCGCAGCACCAGTGGTTCAGATAGCGAGAGGAGTTATCATGGACATAAGAGTGTAGATAGGACCAAGTCTGAAAAATTCAATAGAAGTGGTCGTGGAGATGATTCTGGTGGTAGGTGGGAGAGTTTGGTTATGAAAGATAGGGAATTTCAGGAGGATGATTTGAAAAAGAGGGAAGGTGCACAAGCTTCTGATAAAGGATTGGACACGTTCAAGAAATTGGAGAAGTTATATCAATCGAGGGAAGATGTGATTGGTGGATCAAGTGCTAGTCAAGAGTTGTTGAGGGGTAAGAGAAAACTAGATAGCGAAAACTTGGATGAACCCGACGGGAAGTCAAGGAAGATAGATTCTAGAAAAGACGAAGAGCATGGAAGGCCTAATAGTGAAACTGAGAATCAAAGTAGGTCATACAGGAGTATTAAGGACAGAAGTAAAGATCAACAAGCAAGAAGAACTGGGGGAGAATATGAAGGTGATGGTGGAGAGCGTGACACTAAAATTCAGAGTCGGAATGAACTTCACCGTGAAAGTCGACGTGAGAATCGAGATTATGAAGTGCCTGGACGGGAGAGAAGAGAAAGTAGGGATGATGATCGCTGGGAAATGAAGCAAAAAAGAGATGAAGAGGAAGATCGGTACATGAAGCATGAGAAAGAACGGGATTCTCAGCGTGAAGGCATGAACAAGAAGAGGAGGAACATAGAAGCAGAGCACGTGATAGTTATAGAGGTCATGATTCTCACAAGAGGGCTAGACATGATGATTTACATTCTGGTGGAAAGAGAAGATATGATGCTGACAAGTATGCAGACAAGCGGACTAGGCGGTGAAGGCTGCTTTAGATTGTGTCATGCTAGGATATCAAGAGGTGAGTTCAAACTTGAGATACACTTGCCTTTTTCTTTACTATTATATGCCAATCACAGGGAGATATCCCTTTTTAAAAATGAATTTAATAGAGAAACTCATAGTTAGAGTATGGTTTCTTTTATGAATAAGGTACTGCTTAATTTCCTTTCAAGTCTTTCTATTGACAAATATATACCCCATTAAACTTTGTACTATTTGGATATGGATAATATAATGTTGGAAGTGAAGACATAAGTGTTAATAAAAAAGGTGGAGATGATAACAGTAGAACTTTACAGTTTTAATTCCACAAACGGGTTCAGTATAATGGGATAAATCGCTTTCTGTTTACATCTGGGATCTGGGTTTATTATATCTTATGGTTTACATCCCTCTTTGGTTTTTTCCTCCAATAAATTTATATTAGGTGTCCATGCTTTTCATGGGAAGTGGAGCTTTGAATTGGCATTTGACTGTACCATTCTTCTGTTTCAAAATTACAATGTGAACCCAAGAAAGAAAGCTGCTTAAAATGTGCATGATTGATTGAGAAGGAAGGTTCCTCTTAATTTGATGAGTGTTTTGCTGCTATTTAGGGGTGTTCCTTATCGAGAGCTAGCTCTCTATAGGGGAATATAACTGCTGGTCAAGGGAAAATTCACAAGGCATTGAGATGTAGAGAACCTGGTTTTAAAGCTGGCATGTATACATAAATTTGATCAGTGGACTCCTTTGTTGTTATTTAACATAAAAAAGGGTAAAGAGGCTCTTGTCTTTTTGGGTCCAGATTCCCTACATTGACATAACAGTTGCTCGATGTATCCCCCTCTCATACTGCTGTACACCGTTGGACTCCAATTCCCTTCAGTTTGACACAATACATATGGAAATTAAAAATTTGTCGTTACCGCTCTGAAACATGCTCTTTCCAAATGCTATGCTTCAGAGAAAAGTTGTAAAATTGTGCCATGGTGATACCCTTCAGAAGAATTACATAATGTGATTAGCTAACAGTCTCACAATCTGTCTTTTTGTCAGTTTCAGCAGCTCAGTGAAGGAAGATTGTGGATATGCCAAGCATAAAGAGGCAAAGCTTGGTTAGCTGTTTGGTATCAGAAGTGGAGATTTGAGCTTTCTGCTATATGTGGGGGGTTGGTCCTCGAAACACTTTTCATTGTACCTAAACAGGATTGATGAATCGCTATCTTTATTTTTGACCGTCAAAATTGGTGTGCAAGAGTTAGCTGTAAAAAATAACGATTCCTCCTGTTACCATTCTTTACTGTTGACCGTCAAAATTGGTGTGCAAGAGTTAGCTGTAATAAGTAATGATTCTTTTTCTGTTACCATTCTTTCAACTCTTTTGTGATTTCCTATTTGGGAGTGTGTGCTACAGTGGCTTACTTGTAAAGTAAGGTTCATAGGCTCATGTATAATATGCTATATTATACATGAAACCTGAAACCTGTTTATAAAATGGAACACTTGTTTGCGAGGACGATAACAGCTTGTTTGGATTGTTGTTTAGCCATTGTTTCATAATGTATCGTTTAGTAGTTTCATAATGTATCGTTTAGTAGTTTCATAATGTATCGTTTAATATTGTAATAGATTGTAAGGTTTCTCAGAAGTTGGAACAATGACCGGGAAAAAAAGAGAGATATTTAGCATGACAGAAAAACTATATTGCATATTGTAATAGATTGTAAGGTTTCTCAGAAGTTGGAACAATGACCGGGAAAAAAAGAGAGATATTTAGCATGACAGAAAAACTATATTGCATATTGTAATAGATTGTAAGGTTTCTCAGAAGTTGGAACAATGACCGGGAAAAAAAGAGAGATATTTAGCATGACAGAAAAACTATATTGCATATTGTAATAGATTGTAAGGTTTCTCAGAAGTTGGAACAATGACCGGGAAAAAAAGAGAGATATTTAGCATGACAGAAAAACTATATTGCCAACATAAAGTCGGGGCATTTGCATCTACACCCAATTTTTGGGTCAACTTTTTAACTTATACCCGCTTTGCAAAAATAATTGCAGGTGTACCCATTTTTCGGGTAACTTCAGACATACGGGCCTGAAGTAGCAAAAATTTATGTCTGAAATTTGAACTTCAGAATGTTTTGCCTGAAGTGTAGCAAAACTTTAGATATTTTTGCTTGAAGTTTGGCCTGACTTGCAAAGGTAATCACGCATACTTCAGTTCATAGTGCAATGGCAAACTTCAGCTCAATAAAACTACAGCATGTTTTGGCTGAAGTTTTTGTTTTGTAATTGCTGAACTTTAGTATTCTAGGAGGTGAAGTTTGTTTTGTAATTGCTGAACTTCAGCATTCTAGGAGCTGAAATTTATTTTGTAATTGCCGAACTTCAGCATTCTAGGGCTGAAGTTTGTTTTGTATTTGCTGAACTTCAGCATTCTAGGAGCTGAAATTTTTGTTTATATTTGCTAAACTTCAGCATTCTTAGAGATGAAGTTGTAAGTCCGCACACAGAAATGAGGAAGATAATCTTTCAAAAAAAGAATTTAACAAAAGAACATATTGTACATAAACGAAATAGTACTAAACAACAATGAAATTAATAGATCATGATTAGCAGCGATTGATGCTGTTCATTTCAAAGATTAAAGAATAAAAAATATTTTCGACATGAAAACAAGTTACTATATATAAATTAGAACCAAAAACCAATGTGCCTGTAAAGCTAAACTATCTAAGAGGTTAAATTATTGTGAATAAGACCAAACTGAACATAATAGGACAAGCAGATATATATGAATCATCAGGCTAGAACGCATAACAATATCTCAAGTTTCAGCATTCAAAAAACGAAGGAGGAGGAGAAAGAGGCCTGAAATTGTTTAAAAAGTGAATACAAATTAAAACCTTTTTAAAAATGGGTATAGGTTAAATGGGGTCGCGCCCCGTGTAATTTTTATCGTAAAGTTAGCAAAAGCCTTTGAAAAACATCCTTGAAGTTCGAGGACCTTTAGACTTTAGTACTCGATCTACGCTGAACCAGCAACCTTAGTGTCGAACATGTGTTACCTTTGTTCCTTGATCCTAGGGGTGACAACTAATCCAAACTCATTTGACCCATCTAGTCCGTCCAAGTTTTAATGAGTTTGGGCTAGAATGCTTTTGAAATGGAATATTTTGCGCTAGCTCAAGTTAAACCTATAAAAAATCGATTTTTTTTCATAATTACTGGTGAAATAATTTTTTTTTTCATAATTTACAACTATGAATTAAATAACATATTCTATAACATAACCATAGTAAATGTATAGAAGTTAACCCTCACGGTAGATTTCCTATTAATTAGGAAACTGATTCTAAAAGTAGGAAATTAAAACAAACACCTAAAAATAAGGGAGTATCCTTATTTAGGGTAACATAAGGGAAATCAATATCAAATGCAGTCAATTATTTCCAAAACAATCTCCTTCTCCTTTGCTGCCTTTCAAGATAGTTCTACATATCTGCATTTCAACTCCAATATCTCTCTGGTCAACTACTCAACTTTTTTGTGGTTCTATTTCTTCTTCACTCTTTTAATGTGGAATTTATCTGTTTTCCTCAGTAATTTCTCTTTGATTCTTTTTGATCTTGCACAAAATTTAGCGCATGTCGATGTTGTTTAACGGATTTCGGCCTTTTCCATTCATCATCTCTCAATGTTCATCACTTTACTACTAATTCTCAAATAAGATATCCCGGTTTTGCCTATGGCTATTCTAAAAATTCTGTGCTACTCTGGCTCAGAGAGAGGAAAAAAAAAATTCTGGCTCAAAGAAATCCTTAATAGTTCATTTCCTATTTATTTAGTTTAACCTCTTTGATACATGTAGCTAGGAAGAGTTGGTTTAATTGTAAAAAAGACATTATTTAAAAGGGACCAGAAAAAGCAGTAAAGCTTGCGTAAGCAAAAACTTAGCCAACTAACCTTACATAGAAAATGTAAAAATTGTTCTATTTGATATTAGAGTAAACTTGTTAACTCAGGTAAAATTGAGATGTAACAAAATTGGAAGCGATGGTTTCTACGTGGCAAATAAAATGCCCCATGATGAAGCAGACATGTTACCACCACGTGCCTGCTTATCCTCTCTTATATAATAGTAATGATATCTCCTTCTCCTTAAAATGATAGGGTATATTTATAGTATAGACGTATATGTCATCAATATATGTTTTACATTTGAAGTAATATATCACATAATCTATTTACATACGTGTAGTATACATAATATATATCATTTATATTAGCACCAATATATAACATTTATTCATTATATTCGTATACCAAATATATATTATTAGTATAATATAGCTATATATATATAGTATACTATAACTACAGTATATATAAATATATTATATGTATGTATATACTATATATAGATAAGGTGATAGAAGTAATATCATTCATTGAAAGACAATTAAATATTCTAGAATAAAGGAGATGGAGAGTTGAGGAACAAATTTATATTCATTCTTCCGCCAGTGAACTTAAGCGAAGCCTAGGGAAGTTAAGTCCTAAATTGTTTTTATTCCATGGCTGGAAAAGATCATGAAAATAGTTGAATCTATCACTATTTGAAGTAAATCAAAAATCAAGTTTAAATCTACGAATTTGGACTGGGTTCGATAGTGCTCACAAGAATGAAGCCCCCATCGACAAGCTCTAAAAAAAACCTTGAAATCCCAACTGAAGGGATTGTTCGCAGCAGCACCACGTCGGTGCTAATTGGATTAAAGTATGAAGTAGATATTGAATGAGATAGAAAATTTGATACATTTGAAGTAAAAGAAATCCCTAATTTTATGTTTAGTGGAGGTACTTTTAGGAGAATCTTAGATAATTATGCATTTAAGATTCTCTTAATTGTAATCATAATCCCTATTTTCACGTTTTAAAACGAGATATTTAAGGAATAGAAAAGTGGTATATAATCTAATTAAGAAGTAAAAAAATTGTATTAAATTGTATATACTGTAATTATTTTAAGATAGTTGTAACTCTTCTAAATAACTCTTCAAAATGTTGTATTCCGGGTAAATTTCTCTCAAAATTCATCGGTCCAAATGAACTCACGATGATGCCTAACCTTGACCCATGGAAATGCTCAATCTTAGAGTTCCGTGGAAAATTTTTTCTTATTTTTTCATGTTTGGTTGGTTTAAATATTTGAAAATTATTTTCTTTATTTTTCTCCAATTGAAGAAAAATATTTTTCGAAAAATGTTTTCCCTATCAAGAGAAGAGAACATTTTTCAAAACTCTTTTTCAATCTTGTTGACAAAAATAATCAAACATGAAATAACTCTGAAAATAAAGAAGAAACACATTATCACAACAGAAAAAATAACAAATAAAATTTATATCAATAAAACAAAGGATAAGTACTGGGCTATTTTTTAGGTATCACAATAAAATAAAATAAAGTACTCATTTTATTGAAATGAAAGAAAATATTTTTTTCTACAACATGAAAAAAAATTATTCTTTTTGTTGAAATAAAAGAAAATATCTTTCTCTACAACAAGAAAAGAAAGTACTCATTTTGTGAAAAAGAAAATATTTTTTCTACATTATGAAAAAAAAAACTCTTTTTGTTGAAAAAAAGATATTTTTTCTACAACATGAAAAAAAATTATTCTTTTTGTTGAAATAAAAGAAAATATCTTTCTCTACAACAAGAAAAGAAAGTACTCATTTTGTGAAAAAGAAAATATTTTTTCTACATTATGAAAAAAAAAACTCTTTTTGTTGAAAAAAAGATATTTTTTCTACAACATGAAAAGAAAGTCTCATTTTGTAAAAAAAATACTTTTTCTACATTATGAAAAGAAAGTATTTATTTTATTGAAATGAAAGAAAATATTTTTTCTACATCATACAAAGAAATTATTCATTTTGTTGAAATTATTAGACAGAATACTCTATCTACAACATTAAAAGAAAATACTTTTTCTACAAAAGGAAAAGAAAGTACTCATTTTGTGAAAAAAAGATACTTTTTCTACATCATGAAAAGAAAGTATTCTTTTTGTTGAAACAAAAGAAAATACTTTTTCTACAATATGAAAACGAAGTACTTATTTCATTGAAATAAAAGAAAATACATTTTCTACATCATAAAAATAAAATATTCATTTTGTTAAAATAAAAAAAAATACTCTATCTACAATATTAAAAGAAGATCAACAGGGTACTGAGCAACAAGATGAGAATGCTCTTAAACAGGGGAAGATAGATCCAAATAATGGGAAGTTAGAAAAACCTTGGGAGAATCTATTTGCGGGCAACAGATTGGCAGAAAGGGGGATGGATCTCGTCTATATTCCTCCACTGATACAGGATGGAGTTAAGAGGTTCAATTGCAACAAGAGGAAATGGAAGAAGAAACCGAGAAATGGAAGAAGGCGGTCATAATGTATGTTATCGGAGCCTCACCATCAAATTGGAACTATGGAAAGGTTCATAACATCCCATTGGAACTTTGCTGCTAATCCAAGAGTCTATTATCATAATGAGGGATATTTTGTCATCTTGTTCAATACCATTGAGGATAAACATGAAGTAATGTATACAGGGCCACATACTATAGGGAATAAGCCAATTATCCTCAAATCATAGTCCGCTGATTTCAACTTCTATGATGAGGTTTTGAAGACTATTCCTGTAACGATCCAACCGATCGTTTCGAGAGTTATAGTCCCGTTTTTCTATTTCTACTTCTTTTTATATTATTCAGCTATATTATGTTATATCGGGTTAGTTGGTTCGGGACCGGAGTGGTTTCAGAGTGAATTGAGACACTTAGTCTCTTAAGTAGAAACTTAAGTTGGAAAAGTCAACCGAATGTTGACCTATATGTAAACGATCTCAGATTTGAATTCTGATGGTTCCGTTAGCTCCGTTAGGTGATTTTGGACTTAGGAGTGCGTCCGAAATGTAATTTGGAGATCCGTGGTAGAATTAGGCTTGAATTGGCGAAATTGAAAATTTGGCAATTTTGGTCGGCAATGAAAAATTGATATCGGGGTCGGAATGGAATTCCGGAAGTGGGATTAGGTTCGTAGCGTTATTTGTGATGTGTGTGCAAAATTTGAGGTCATTCGGACATGGTTTGGTTGGTTTCGGCATCGGTTGCCGAATTTGAAAATTTAGAAGTTCTTAGGCATGAATCCGAGAGTAATTTGATGATTTGATGTGGTTTTGAGTGATTCGAAGGTTTGACTAAGTTGGTATGTTGATATATGACTTGTTGGTATTTTTGGTTGAGGTCCCGAGGGTCTCGGGGTGATTCCGGGTGGTTAACGGATTTGTCGAAGTTGGAAAATGCAGCTGATGTTGCTGCTACTGCTATTTTCGCACCTGCGAAAGAAAGCCTCGCAGGTGGGAGGCCGCTGGTGCATGTGGGGAGTTCGCAGGTGCGGGCAATGCTGGGCTAGGCAGGTTGCGCAGGTGCGAGTTGGAGGTCGCATCTGCGAGCCCGCAGATGCGAAACCTGGGGCGCAGATGCGGAAAGGGGAATGCTGGGCAGGCTTTGCAGATGCGGCGTGCCATGCACAGGTGCGACGAGTTTTCAGCAGATGCGGAGATTGGGCGGATAAGTGAGTTGTGTAGGTGTGGCTCCTTAGACCGCAGGTGCGGTCGCGCGGGTGCGAGTAAATGGCCGCAGGTGCGAGAAGCCTGGGCAGAGGGTACATATTGCACACTTCGCGAATTTTGGTGCATTCTTCACCATTTCTATTCGGTTTTGGAGCTTTTGGGAGAGATTTGAAGAGGGAATCAAGGGGCTTTCATTGAGGTAAGTTGTTTCAGCCCTAATACTTATATATATGGTGATTTTTCATTGTTTAATCATTGTAACTAGTGAAAATGAGGGGTTAGGGCTTGGAATTTTTGGAGAGTAATTTAAGGATTTGAAGGACCAAACGATGTCGGATTTTGATGAATTTAGTATGGTTAGGCTCATGAGTTAATGAGCTTTCTAGTTTTATAAATTTTGTCGGATTTTGAGACGTGGGCCGGGTTTGAGCCAGTTTCGGGTTTTGGTCTAATTTTGTCGCTTTTCTTGTGGAATTCATTCCATTAGAACGCATTGATGGTATTGAGATTCGGAGCACTTAGAGGCCGAGTCCAGAGGCAAGAGCATTGCGGGGTAGAGATTTCCGGTTTGAGGTAAGTAACGATTGTAAATCTAGTCCTGAGGGTACGAAACCCCAGATTTTGTATCGTTCTACTATTGTTTGTGACGCACATGCTAGGTGACGGGGGTGTGGGCGTGCACTGTTGGGGATTGTGACTTGGTCCATCCCGTAGCAACTGCAAAGTTGCATACTTTGTTTAAACTATATGATACTTATATGTTTTAGAAAGAGTTTCTGTAAATTGGGCTGAATGCCATGTTTGGGCCTTGCGCTAGTGCTGTTTGGATCCTTAGGGGCTTTTTCT